>JABUQX010069115.1:52500-75427 GCA_015478945.1 Trachelipus rathkii
CTTCCTTATATTTAACTAAGTGAGCTGCTGACGAGTCATGTTTCCAATATCTTTTTGCCTTATTATAAATTAGTATTTTCGATCCGGTCATATCTTGTCTCAGTTGTTCAGCTACTGGCACCCAAGACTCATCCTGAACCTCCCTCTTCAATACTTCGGCTCTATTTCTAAGAGTTACTTATTTCACTCTAGATTCTGGACTTCTTTCCTTTATCTAGCTTCTAAACACTTTATTTTTTTTCTTTTATGTCTCGTCCAACCTCTTCCGTCCACCAAACAGTCCCCTTCCTCCCTTCCTACACACACACACACACACACGTATTATATATATATATATAATATATATATATATATATATATATAGTATATATTATATATAGTTATATAAATAAATTTACGTATAGTATATTTTATATATATATTATATAATATATTATATAGTATATATATATATATATATATAATATATATATATATATATATATGCAAAAAAAATTCTTTCGTACTATTTATTAACACAATGTTTTTTAATCAGCTATTTGAAATTATAAAAAAATATGAATGATAAATGAGCTGTTAATTTGTAATATATAAAATGTTTGGGAAAAAAATTGTTTGAAGATTTCCTCCCTCTCAAAAATAACTTTGGAACGAATCTCAAAAAATTTTTATTTTCATCTTAATATCAATTTTATTTTATTTTATTTTCATCTTAATACCAAAATAAAAATATTTTAATAATAAAATAATATAATATAATATAATATAATAAAAATATTTTATTTTATTTTATTTTATTTTCATCTTAATATCAATTTTCTAACTCAAAAGTAAAAATTAGTAAAAGTTATTAGTTTTTAATTAATTATTATCGTATTTTGATGTTATAAACTTTTTTAAACGAGTTACTAATGTTTTCATCCCATTTATTTGCTATGTAAATATATAATTAGGATGTATTAGATATATTCTTTCATTTAGAGCACTCTTTTTTTTTTTTATTAGAAAAAAAAACCCATAAAAAACAAAGTTTTTTTTCTTGGTTTAAAACAAACCATATATATATATATATATATATATATATTATATATATATATATATATATATATATATATATATATATATATATATATATATATATATATATATATATATATATATATATATATTTATTTATATTTATTTTATTTTTTTTTTTTTATATATAATATATATATTATATATATAATATATATATTAAATATATTATAAATATATTTTAATATATAAAATATATATATAAATTAATTATAATATGTTTAAAACAATATCATATATATAATATATATAAAGGATGTTTTTGATTATTTTGGTAATAATCTTCTGGTACCATTTTAATGTTAACGTACACTCGGAAATGATAATGCCCTGCTCCAATTGGTTGAAGATCCTAAACGCAGAGTGTCCTATCTATCCTTTATGTTGTGACTCATCCTTAAGCAATTATCGGTAGGTAAAGATAGTAAACATGCTGTAGTTAATATTAATATACTAAACTTATATAATACAAAACTTAGACTAATGTAATTTGCTGTAAGAAGAGGTGCGGTACTTAACATTTAGAATGCATCTTTATAATAAAAGTTATAATTAGTTTGGATACCAACAGCTTTGCACGCTAACTCAATATCTTTATTATTATCTGTACCATGTTTTATTTTGCTCTCTACCGGCCGAATCTCTCCAATCTTTTCGGACCGGTTTTTCCTGATTTTCGCAATATTTTCTTTGCATACTGTGAATTTTAAAAGGAGACATATGTCTGTAGGGAATGTTCTAATGTCCTTCGTATATCACTTCCTTTATCTCACTGTGTTTTGTTGTTCGCTGAGTGACTAGTGGATTCTGTCTCATTCATCTGTCTGTGATAAATCATAATACTCTATTCTACAGATATTAGATGTAACCCTACTCAAATTTCGATTTTCATTTGTATGTGCCCATTTAGCATAGAGAAATTTTCAGATAATAAACTGGCAGAGGAGTTGTCCTTCTGCTATACATTTGTTCTTTCATTTTATTCTCGGTATATATATATATATATATATATATATATATTCATCTTATTATTACAAATTTATCTTCTTACTATATTCTTTTATTTCTTATTCTTTATTATTCTTTTATATCTTTATTTCTATCTTCTTATTACTTATTTCTTTCTTTGATTTTCTTATATTCTTCTTTGTAACACTCTTCACTTTCTTTCTTATTATTATTTATTAATTCTTTATTACTTATTCTTATCATTCTTTATGTCACTCTATATTCTTTACTTTCTTCATATCATTCTTCTTATTTACATTAATTACTTCTTACTTTATACTTCTTCTTTATTCGATGAAAATTTAATTACATTTTTTATCATTCTTCTTAAATCTAATTTGCTTAATTAATATTCTTTATCTTATACTTACTTTAATATTATTCTTCTTCTTATTATATAATATTATTATTTATCTTACTTTATATATATGTTATTATATTTATATATATATATTATTTATTCTTCTATCTTATATTATACTTTATTGAAGTTTCTTCTTCTTTTTATTATTACTTTATTCTTCATATGTATATAATTCTTTTATTAATTATTCTTAAATTATACTAATTTTTCATTATTATTTTTATACTTATTTTAGTATTCTTTTATAGTTAATTCTTTCCACTTTACACTTTCATAGAGTATTTTTTCAGATGCTATAATTTATATATTTTCTTCTATATTATGGTTAATTAATATATTTTTAATTCATTATAACTTTATAATTAATTATATATAATTTACTTATTATTATTTTATTTCTTTATTCTTATTCTTATTATCCTTTTTTGTATCACCTTAAATTTTAATTAATTAAATTTATCATTATTTCTTTCTATTATTTTATATAATTATTATTATTCTATTATTTTATTACTAATTTTTTTTTTTTACTATTATATAATTTATATTCTTCTTATCTTATATCTATATTATCATTCTTATATTATATTAATATATATATAATTTATTAATTTAATTATATTTTTATTATTTCTCTTTTATATATATTTTATATATCAATATTATTAATATTTATGAATTATATTTATTTATTATTTAATTATTATATTATATATTATGAATATAATTTCGGATGTTTAATAAGTAACGAATATTGTGTTGCATATTGTTAAATTATACCATTTACTAGAATAACTAGGGATATTTTATTATAATTATATAATTAATATGGTATGTATATATTAGAATTATGTAAATTATAATGGACCAATGATTATAATATTATTAGTATATTTTATATTTCTTTATTATGGAATATTATTTTGATTAAATTAATTTATATAATTATTAATTAATATATTTATATTTACTATATTATATTATTATTCTTTTATTTAATATGAATTATATTATTATTATTATTATATATATTATTTTATTAATTCTTATTATATTTATATTATATATTTAATTATTATTTATTATATATTTTTATATATCTAATTATAATTATTATTTATCCTACTTTAATTAAATATATTATTATTTACTTTTTCAAGTATATCAATTAATTATCTATGCATTATTTTTTATTATTCTATATTAAGTCTTAACAATTTATAACAATATTCTTGAATTATTATATTTATATTCATTATTATTATTATTTAATTATTTATATTATTATTATTTTATTATTATTTTTAATTATAATATCATTATATATTTATAATATTATTATTTATTATTATTAGTTATTTTTAATATCATTCTTAATTATCTATAATTTATTATTATTTATTTATTAATTAATATATATATTTAATTATTATTATTATTTAAATTTTAACATATGGTGTAATACTGTGATTGAAAGGTCTCTATAATGATTTATTCTATGTAGATATATCGTCATATTTAATTTTCTCTTAAATTATTAACTAATCGAACAATAGACGATATATTAGTGCAGAACGGAGATACTCAAAGCATGAAGGCTTTCTATATATACTTTTTTAAGCTTGCTATCATACTGAGAGAGTTATTACTGGTTGCGCGTTTAAAACTTAGAGAGATAACATTATTACGTCTGTTTGCGCTCTGTGTCCAGTACTTAGAAAATTTAATTATAATTTAAATGTTAAGTAGATTTCAATAATGTTATAGTATTAATGACATATTAGGATCCGAAACAACACAAGTCTAAGTTATATTCTATGTATTGACATTTTTTCACCCACCACTCAGCAGTTTCGGCCGAAGAATCTTTTTCATTTTCGCCTATAAAAATTAATTGAAATATTAATTGGTTTCATTTGTTCTTTTATTGCACTTAATATCACTAATTAGCTCAGAAATTGTTTCATCAAGATAAGTGTTTATGAGCAAATAATATTTCCTCTAGAATTTCAAGTCTGTTCTAATACATTATAGTGAGAATTATGTTCGATCAATAAGTAATATCTATCTCATAATTAAACCAAAAGCTGATGTAGAATTTCTATATCCTTATTTATTAATTCATATTATATTATATGGATATCTATTTATATATATTGAGATAGTATTGTCCTATCGTAATGTCATCTATCTATTATATATTATTATATCAACTTATTAAATTTATTATTTTCTTTTTTTTAGGGCATTTTATTTGATTGGACTTGTATTTTCATATTAACATTAGTCATATATCATATAATAGTCAATTAGTTAGTCAGGTGAAGAACATACGTTATGGATGTAGGTAAGGTTTATAAGATATAGTGTGTAAGTAAGTTAGTCACGCATAGAGAATTGTGTTTAAAGGTACGCTACAATCTACCATTAATTATACCATCATTTTTGATATAATGTTCAAAGTTACCGAAAGAAATAATTTTTCTAAGAAAAATTTGTATTTTTTTCGGAAGCTAACCAATAATATCTAGGTTTTGGTTTTTTTATTATAGAATAATATATATTATTCTACTAATAAACTATTTTTTCTAATAGATTTAGATAATAAAGCATTCTTCTCACACTATTTTTAATTATACGTAAATATAAACATTTTTAACATTTTCTTTATAAATTATTGCATAATTTTAATTTGTATAAATCTGTTAATATATGTCACTTCTTTTATATTCTCAATTGACACCAATTTTCGAATTTCTACAAACTCACTCTCTTTATCGAAAGATTGTGAAAGTTTCTATCCGAAATTCTCTCCATAGTTTTATCACTTTCTCAAATTAGTTTCGTGAATGCATATATCAGATAGAAAATATCACTCTTTTCCTTTCACGCGCACGCACAAAAATCAACACGACATAGTGTATAGAGTGGACAGTAATGTGTATAACACCTTAAGTGTTACACTTAAACAAATCACTCCTAGTGAAATCTTTCGGTAATCATTTCCAGAATTACCGATATAATTGTGTGACTATGACTTAAAACTTGTTTACCTTTGGGGCAATTTTAAAAAACTTAAGGGGTGAATATGTTTTAGGGAACATTCGGAAATAACAAATGCGATGAATATTAATTATTTATTCTTATATTATTTAAATGAAAATAAATTTTTTAGCCACACGCCCACACACGCATGCGCACAAAACGAATTGTCCGTTTCTGTGTCGAGTGAGTAAAAGAAGATAGAAGTTTACAAAAACGAGTAAAAATATTTGAACTCTGCCCGGTAGGGGATACCTAATATGCAATTATTTATGACTGTTCCGATGCAATATAAAATTATAATGTTTGCACCATAAATAAGTTAGCGGGAGCCTGGTATATACTATTCTCAGCTTCTATAATTTGCGTATACGTTGTTGTAACACAGTAATGTTGTATGTCAAATACTCTCACTGTCTTCATATCATCATATCTCTCTATATATATATATAATTATATAAAAATATATAGTAGTATATATAGTATTAATATATATTATATATTACTAGTCATATATATAATATTTTTATATATTTCTCTCTCTCTTTCCTCTTTATATTAATACTAATATATATTATATATTATATTATGATATATATATATATATTTATCTATATATAATATATAATATATATATATATTATATATTATATATATTATATATATATATAATATTATTAATTATATTAATATATATAATTATCATTTAATTATATAATATATTATATATATATATATATAATTAATTTTATAGTATATATATTATATATTATGGATTATAAAGTATAATTTATTATATATAATATTTTTTTAATATTTTATTATAATTTAATTTTTAATTAATTTGTGATTTATTCTAATATATATATATTATATATTAATATTTATATAATATTATATTATATATTAATTAAATATATTATATTTATATATTATATATTTATATATAATATTTAATTAATATTATATATACACTTACTAATATTATAATATATATATATATATTATTCATTAATCATATATATATTATATATATATTATTATTATATATACTAATACTATTATAATTAATTACTATAATATATATTTACTATCTATATATATATATAGTCTTATAATTAAGCTAAGCTTTTTACAACGCCGCTCCAAATGCTATATATGATACTATCTATATTAGATAATACTTATATTATAGAAGAAGTTCTAAGTCAGTGAAAGCACTATGTATATGTTAACGATATAATGAATATGTATAGTCATCAATAGTATCGTTAGTATCTTGTACTTACAGCCCATTAATTGATCACATGTCACATCTTCCATGTCTACCTAACACTCAATACTAAATTTTTTTTTCTTAAATGTCTTTTTTGTTAAGATTGTAGATTATCCACTGAGAGATTTAGCTATCATTGATACTATTTCTTCAAGCTTTATCAAGTTTTTCTTCATTCACTACTACTACAGTTTTCATTCATCAACGCGTTTTGTTAGAGTTCAATGATTTTTTATTCCACTTTATCTAAATATTTTCTCTGCTTACTTATAAAATTTATGCTCTATATCATTGTATTTGTATTTATTGTCTGTTTAAACATCGCATAGTATATTAAGCGGCGAGTATGAGCTATATTATGAACACATCTTTAGACTAATAAGACCCATATCATTAAATTTATCACTAGATACTCGATTAATTCCACGCTCATTGCTTTATGGGGCTACTAGTGTAATATAGTCCTATTTTATTTAATGTGTTTATAAAAGTGTTGAATTTTTCGTTAATGTTGCCTCATTTATATTCGTTACAATTTGGCGTTAAATTCTTTTATTATTTATTATTAATATAATAATTATTCATTATATTGATAAAGAAGGGAAAATAAATAAGATAAATAATTATATGTGGTTTAAGCATTGTTTGAAACTATATTATGTCAAAAAATTAATATTCCTTGGCAACTTTCTCCGCTTTCTTACCCATACTACCGTATTGTCAGCCTCTCTGCACTAGCTCGTACCATGTCACCGCCTTTTCGTCTCTCCTGCCAGATCTATTCCCAGACGTCACCGAGTATGGCAGCGTAAGTGCAAACATTCGCTTAATCATCGAAGTATAAAGTTATCCTCCTGTATATTACCTATTCACAATATTGAACTAATAAGCAATATCTTTTTCCAAGTTTTGATTTAATTCTCTTTACACTTAAATTCGATAAAGCTTCGATAACGACTCGATAGTCTCCAAAGAGTTTATTTCGGGATTATTTTACTTCAATAATTTTTTCTCAACTCATAACACGAACGTTTAATTTATCCATCGATGAACAGATAATGCATCCTTAGATTTATACCTACTTCTTTCCAAACCAATCAGTTCTCACTACTATGACATTCACATCTGATATCAACCTTAAAGCTGATGCTTACTAGCAGCATCAGTCGTAATTTATTATACCATTTATCACTTCACAATAGATTTAATTATCTCATAATTATCAATCAAATGTTATCTGCCTAAATTCCTAATTCCATGGCCCATATGCTTCCAACTAGTATAGCGTTCTACTTCTCCACATTAATAATTCTAAAAAATTTAAAAACTCGCTATATACTGGTTTTCCTCAATTGCCTTACACCTAACTCCCAACATGATTTCGAACACGCGACTTCTTCCATCACTATACACTAACATCACTTACTTTCTTATTCAGAAGGTTATATAAATCTAGTGTTAAATGCTTTTGCCATCTTTTTCTAAATTATCCACTCCAAGCAAAGAGTTTTGGCACTGTTAATGGCATAGTTAACATAACCTCATTATTTCTCTTATGTACTTATACAGCCTCCCACTATCATATCTTAAATTCTTTCATTACCTTCAATACCATATAATAGTATAACTATGATGCTTTGATACTAATAGTAACATCCTTTCAGTTTGATTTCATTTAATTCTTACACTAGCCCATAAACAGAAAATATAATACTTTTGATACTCATATTCATCATATACAGTTCCTATACTCTATCATCACAATATTATATTCCCAACCCTGTCAACATAAAAGCTTTTCTATTAATTACTTGTTCCAGTTCATAATAGACAATACACAATATACTATATATATTTTCTCTTATACTTTTAAAAAATAGTTTTAATTTATGTGAAAATTTTGATGATTACTACATATAAATCTCTAATCATTTCATAAATGAATACCTATTTGAGTTTCTTTAACATAACCGAATCCTCGACGCAAATTACCTTTCATAACAATTACCAGCTAAATATATTAGTTTCTTCATCTATAACTCATACGGCTCAATAACTATATTCTCTAGCAACTCATAGTCTAGAATTCCATAATTTCCTCATACCTATACAAGGGTAACAAATTACCCGCCAGATATTCGCTTCATCCGCACCATTAGTCTTGCGGAGTTACAAGACTGGAGATACTGTCCTGCATTGACACAGTAAGAGCCTTGTTATGTTAACAAATGACATAGTACACCAGCCTAGTTCGGATCACATCAGCCTACGACTCATCCTGCAATTCTGACCAACCCAACTTTTTGAAACAACTCTTTACCTACACAAATGGTTATTCATATGTATGCTCTATATATGCTGAACTTTAGTTATCCATAATCTCTATCTAATTACTCGCTTTTCTCTTTCTCGTACACTCTTCACCTCGACCCATACTTGATATGCCTCTATCTTTTTTCTTTTCAGTTTTCTCCCAATTATAATCATATATATATAGGACACACTATCACAACACGTTCCGTAATTTGCACTAAACATACTTCTATCAAGGTCTTATCTAGATATTTGTTTCGTCAAGAATTTAGGGGAGGTGACATGACGCTAGCACCTTTGCTTATCACCGGCCTTTCCGCCCACTCATTATAATACCTCCTAACCATCATTAATTCATACATTTTCTAAAAATAGTATACTATACTAATTTCAATTTAATCTTTATGAACGATCCCTTAAATATCTTCGTAGGCTTTCTTCTCAGCAGAAGTTTTCAAATATTCGCCTTGCAAAGTCCTGTATTTATCTCTTCAATATCTGATTAATATCACTCTTATTATTTTTCTCCTATGTAATGCACTTTTATTCTTTACTACTCATAATTATTGAATATCTAATTAAATTAATATACCTTTTATTATACCAAAGAAATTTCTTTTCGATTCACGTATTATATTTTATTATTTTTATTGTTCACAAATATGAACATAAAGTATTACTGCTGCTTAGGACTTATCTTATCTAAAGATGATATTTGAACTAGCATACGTGAACGAAGGCGTATTCTCAAATAACTATGTAAAATAATTTCATCAATAATTTTAAATGCATTAGGATAAACAGGATTTTCCTAGGCAATCTACTTTGATATTTCACCTAAGCACGATACACTATAGAATAATTGGATACTATAGGTAACTTCGTCGTCTTTCCCTGTATATTTATGTGACCTTCAACCATTTTCTTTGGAAAATTATTAGCATAAAAATACAGATATCTTATTATTAGATAGCATATTTTTAGAGCATTTTATATTTTCGAAGCTTTAAATTTCATATAAATCGATAGGTATCTTATTATTATTAACTGTTCAGATGCTATAGAGATTACTGTACGTCACTGATTTTGGTGCCAATTGATGCCGTACTTAGTTGATAGTATTGTTTTTAACTATTTTTATTAAATTGTTTTTGATATAGTCATCGGGTGGGACACTCTTCGACGACGCTTCTGGCTAATATTATTCCCAGGGCTCACCGGCGCATCTCCTCCCTCTTATTAGCCAGGTACGTATACTTTTACATATTTTTACACCGCGTCCGCTACTTTTCTTCTCTCGTGTCCTATAGTGGGACTTTTGTACTTATGTTTTAAAAATAATCTTACCCGATTCTGGACGCACGCCTCCATAAATCAAACTATCCACTCTATATATTCACATGCTTGCTGCACTATAGCAGAACGATAGAGATATTTAAAATAGCATGTACCTCATTGGAATAACAAAGTACGTTGTCTCATATTACATACGTTGAAATAATCATATAATAATGATAATAATAATAATAATAATAATAATAATAAGTAGATAGACTACAGAATCCATTAGTATACATTAAGAGTTTCTTACTATCAGACTATAATTGATTATGTCAGTACTCTCTGAATGGATCAAGTTATGCTACATACATAATGACTGTATTGTGATACATGATTAAACTGATAAGTTTGATTTCGATAACTACGATTAGTCAGTATCTGACCGAGAATACTGAATGAAACTATCACTATACAACACTTACATAAAATAACACATAATAATAATTAATATAATAATATAATAATCAATCATATATAATTAATAATAATATAATATAATAATATATTAATAATTATAAATATCAATAATATATAATTAAATAAAAATTCTATTTAGCCTCCTGATGAAATAGTTGAAAGGCATCTTAAACTTACAGATACAGTTATAATTGCGAAATTTTATATTCGCAGCGGGCAGACTAATTTTGTTATCATTATAATTATATACTCAAATATCATACTATCTATCTCTCTTATACTATATCATATATATCTATACTTTATCTACACCGTTATACATACTACCTCACCAGTAGTTTATATTTATTCACACTACCTTTTATTATTAAACTATTAATGCATAGAGCACATCTACAAAAATCATATTTTTTAATTTGTGAGCTATATTTAATTTCAAATATATTAACCACATCAAACTTTTTATCATTATCATTTTATAATTTTCACATTATTATTTATCATATCTCCAAGTTCATTACTTAATCAAAAATAGTTCTATTGAAAAGACTCTTACCTTTCTTTCGTATTCTATCCTAAACATGATCTCTGATAAGAGTTACTATAGAATGTCATCATTTATAATTTTTGCAAGAAAGTTGCACAGGATTTCCTGATTTGATGATGATACCAGACAAGGTGTAAGGGGTATTACCATTCATAGTAACATTCTTAATAATTTAAAATTAACAATAAATGTCTGTGAACTATATATATATTAATATTATTATATATATATAATATATATCTATATATATATATATATATTAATATATATTATATATTAATATATATATATTATATATATATATTAATATATAATATATTATATAATATATATCTATATATATATATAAATATCTATATTATATCTTATATATTAATTATATATATATATATATATATATATTTTTACGGGACGGGCTATCTGACAAGAACCATGCTTCGAAACTGGGAGGAATACTGATACATCACTTGGGAAGTTTTGTAATTATGTCAACAAGTATATAATGTCTATATATAATGAACATGTTTCTTAGCATTACAATATATATAATATATTAATTCAATTAAATATAATATCTACTATACTATATTCATATATATATATTTATAATATTCATCTATATCTTATATTATATTCTATAATATATCTATTATATAATATCTCATAGTCTAATATATTCTATTCATATCTATAATAATATATATCATCTTATATATCTATATATATATTAATCTTTCATTATATATATTAATATATTCATTTATTATATAATAATATAGCTATATATATAAAATAGTATTGAATTATATCGATAAGCGGGAGCGTCGGCGAACGTGATGAGTAGGAGCGCAGGAGACTGAGTGAGATGTGGAGCAAGACGGTGACGAGCTGCCATCAGTAAATGTATAGCATAGTACGTATTGTGTATATGTGTTGTCCTTTGTTATATGATTGTGTAAAGATATGGAGCCTTTAAAATTTTGGTGTTAGTGAATAAAGCCAAGAACGATGCTGAGAGATAGAAGCTAGAGAGATGGCGGTTCGTAGTTGTCAATTTATTTCAACTACAAAAATATTCGAAGAGAATCTGATATGGAGTTAATGAAGAACTCTGAGCAAAAGGATGGGTTTGAGGAAGACATAGGGTTACGGAGTATGAAAGTAAAGCAGCGCTGACCATCTACAGGGAGGCTTTCTTAGAGACGGTAAGCAACGTCGAGGTGAAAATATTTTGTTATCTGTTTGTAGTTACAGACAAGGGTAATAGAGTGGCAGTAATTGAAGAGAAAAGGCGCAACGAGTCAGGCTCGATTTGCCCTTCGGATTAGATTAGCTAAAGTCTACAATTGTGGTTCCTGCGCGTAGATATTTTGAACACTTAATATCTGACTTGTAAGTTTAATGGGGTGTAGAATGAGGCGCCTGGAGCGTACATTAAAGAAAACATTTGATTCATAGCCTCTAATTAAATGAGTAGTGTTGACGATGACACCCTCCGCCTTAGTATACAGCCAGCCTAAGTATGCTCATAGAATACTAATGAATATGTTTGGTGATGAGTACATCAGAAGACTTATCTTAACCTTAAACTGTTGGTTTTCCAGAATATTGTGTCAGTTCTATTCTGTATCGCTAAGAACAGAACACGACAGATTTTAAAAATATGGAGAGAAGCATATGGCAACGGGATAAGTCTGGTGACGTATGAAAAATAATAGTTTTGAAACACTCTCATCAGGTGAGACTGCTCTACTTCAAGAAAAGTCTTCATCAGTCAAAGAGATGACGACGTTTATAAATAATAGAATAAAGTGCATATAACAACCAGAAATTTAGGTACTTGTTCAAGGTAAAGCTATTGAAATGGCTTCAAAAGATGCTCAGAGCTACGAAAAAGGGAACGAATCTTATACTCATTACTATTACGGATGCACGGCTAGAATGAAACAGGATGAAACATTCTGAGTAGAGCAATCTGTATAACAATAATTTACGCGCAACATGCATGCTACTTGTGTTCCTCGGTAGAATATGTTAAGGAGCCTTTGGTTTAATCTCTTGCGAGGAAAATTTTCATCAACGAAATCTTTGGTCTGGCTAAAGAAAGCGTCATGTGGTTGTTATAGTGGTATATCAATAAAGAGTGGTCGGATGTTTTTTCTGATTGTTGCAGTGTCAAGAAAGTTTCAAAGACAATTGTCTCTACTGTAGCGGATATTTCTACCTCTTTGACGAGGGAAATTCAATTCCTATTCGGAAACAGTGTAACCTTGAAACATTCATTTGAAAGTGCTTCTTGAGTACCAGTGTAAGTTTCTAGAGAGAAATCTTGTTATAGCTTTCTTAGAAGGATTATGTCAGAGTGTGTTCTATAGATTTCTCCTTCTTTATGAACGCTTGAAGTCTCGGATGAGCGTCAGATTGCGATTTGAGTGACACGGGTGGGAAGAAATTGTGTGTACCAGAACATTAGGTAGGTCTAAAAAAGTAACGAGTTAATAATGTTATTACCGTTGTGCTAAAGAATCTTTCTGGTACTCCCTCAATTATGTTCTTATATGATAATTCACTGGGATTATTCTGCTTTTGTTAAATGACCATTGTTTTTTTCTTACAAGCGACATGCAACTCGGGATAAGTAAGAGTTGTGCTCGTGCATCTCGTGCATCTTTCATCGCTCTTATCGCTCCCCAGCGGTTGTTCTTGATATACCTTTAGCATATGCGATTGCTGTCTAGATCGGTCAGTCTTTGGCTCAGCGAGATAGGTTCTCTCGTCGTCGACTTTTGGAGTGTTCTTTATTAGATCGCATGTAGTACTACACACGCTTATGTCTCTGACGACTGATAAGTCAGACAGTGAATATTTCCTCGGCTTTGGCAGAGCTGCGACGGTAAGTCCGTTCATCTTTTTCAGATGGAGTTATGGCAGAAACGGTGTCTCTGTTATTGGGACATTCCGAAGTTCGCCGTTCATCCTTACATAAACTATGGCACCATAAATACTGGGAGTTGCTACACTGATAGGCTCCGGGCTTACCCGGTAATGTTTAGGGTATGCTAGGGTAGACAACTAACAATTGTATCCGGCTTGTATCAAATATTTCGCACTAGTTTGACCTTAAGGTTGCATATCATCTTTGTTCCACTTCTGTGGATGATATGTTTCGCACATCCATACCCGACAACTCTTCCACTTTTGCACGATGTGTTTCAGATTTTTATATATTAACTTAATAACTTTTCGCAGTTTTTGTGTGTTGACTTATTGGTAGTGGCATGTTTCCAAAGAATCATGGATGAGATCATAAAAGAGAATAACTTATTTAGAAAGAGGGACTTTCTCTTAATTTGGATGTATTCTCTATATATATTTGAGATATTATTAGGTGTAGCAAGACTCTCTCTGGTTAGAATTGTGATATTGTATATCTCGGTGATATGACATTCATTAATTTTTTGTGAGATGTAGCGAGACATAAGAATGAATATAATAAATATATATAATGTACATTTAAATGTAGTAGTGAAAATCGTATCAGTTTGTTCTACGCAAAGAAGAATCGTATTTAACATCTTATATTAGAGATAGTAAATTTATACTCTATGCGAGAGTCGTCAAGAGAGCAGAGATACACTAGTGGGTATCTTCAACGCCTCGATGATAGATTTTTTGGGCGACGATGTCAACAATAGACGGTCTATTTCTCAGAACGCCAATTGGACAGCTTTTCGCTTTATTGCTTCGCATACCGAAATGAACTCGAGATGAAATAGCCCCCCTCAATAATCGCGTACCCAGACAACAATCACCAGTTTGATAAGAGGAGTTAAAATTAGAGGCCGTGGGAAAGAGCCACGAGGCGTAATCTTTGTCACATGTGTATGATGTTTAAGACAGCTCGAAGGAGGTCTAAAGAACGATGGTACATTTAATATTCTATAAATGGGGAAAACTACACATATGTGTTTGTATGTTTTGTTTTACTTTTTTCTCTCAATTTTAGGATGGGGGGAGCGAGGCATTAAAAGTATATAATAATCGTAGATTGCTCCTTGATTTATGTCTTAAATGTCAGCTTCTCCTTTGAGGGCGAGAAAAGCAGAGAATGGACAGCAGTAAAGTTTTTTCTTATATTAAGATAGAAGTGTTTTAATGTAAAAAATGAGAAAACACAAGTAAACACTTAGCTTAAAGCTATGGCTTCACAGGCATTAATTTACTATTTGTAAGAGCAGTTTTGTACTGCATTTGAAAGCTAGCTATATAAGCAGAAAAGACAGATACTAGTTAATATTGCAAAATACAGACATATGCAGAAGTGGGATGGTTCAAAATGTAGCAATGCATGACTCAATTCATTGGTAACAAGTAGAACAACAAAGAAGTTGTGTGTCCAATTTACTGCTTGTAAATTAATCTTTCCTGTTACATAAAAAGTATATCGATTCCAAAGGGATATTAAAAATAAACGTCGTTGATACACTAATGTTCCAGAAGGTGTTTGTGCTTACTGTATCAAAAACAAAGATAATTAATAAGAACTCCACTAACAAATTTGGTCTCATCTACGAAGTAGAGTTTATGGAGGATGTCCGCATTTCGTAAGTGAAAGTAGAAATTTACCTTATAATTTCTATGGTATAAAGAATCTACAATCTATGAAGATATAGATTGCTAGTTGTCCTAATCAAGTGTGTTACTTTAATGGTCAAACCGATGATTTATTTGCTTATACTCTCTCTAAGTATAGAGGTATGGTATTAAATT
Source organism: Trachelipus rathkii (assembly GCA_015478945.1). Classification (NCBI taxonomy): domain Eukaryota; kingdom Metazoa; phylum Arthropoda; class Malacostraca; order Isopoda; family Trachelipodidae; genus Trachelipus; species Trachelipus rathkii. The sequence goes on from JABUQX010069115.1 coordinate 68,656, forward strand.
TAAGGCAAGCAAGCGCATATTTCCGATAGATTTGATCAGATATTATTGAATCCTTATTATAAGGTAGTAACCTTTAAACCTACAATTTCAATGGGAATGGGAAACAAATATTTGTTAATTATATATAGTATACCGAAGAGTTATTCATAGTTTTCCTTCTGACATAAGTCAACCCACATTTTATTTGTACTCGATAATAAAGATATTTTTAAATACAACATTTAATTATTTATCTAAAAATATTCGGTATTAAACAGGATATATTATCATTCGGAATAGAGGTTCCTCTTTCTTGTCATTTAAATTGAAGATCGGTTCTCATTAACTTGCCCCCAGACTCCCAGTATAGATCTAGCCCGTAGGTCACGTCCTTACCTAATGCCATTTCTGTAGGAGCCGCGGAAGCCGATCCAAGGGGTGTGAGTTTGGGGTATGTGGCGAATGACATTATAAGGAGTGACCCATTGTCATATCTCTCTCTCACCTAATGAGAGCGCATCACTCGCATAATATTGCGAAGAAGCCATCTCGGAGATATCAATTGGAGGGTACGGTGGAAGACGGCGGTAAAACGGCCTTCTAAACTTTCAGGCTGTACACTTACGTCTGGAGCACTCCCTGTTTACTGAGTTGCTTTCTGATTTGTCTGTTGAAGGGAACTACGATCCACAAATAGTTAGATTGGGAGAAGCAAGGAAGCAGCAGGCATGGTGAGATAGGTTTGTAAGATATAAGCTTTGGAAATATTTTCGCTATTTAGGCCGCAGTACCGGTCCTGTTGAGATAAGGCTTGAGAACAAAAGAATGAAAGGACGGATGACATATTCTATAGTCGCGTGGTGCTGATAGTCGGAAAGGAGTTGTGCGCTGCTGGTTGTTCGGGTAACGAAGAATGAAGAGACCGATAAGTCGTAAGAGGAGAAGATATGCTGAAATCTCAGTGATTGTGGAGGAGTAGAGATGTATGACTGCTCAAGGTTAAGTGTAAAAATCTTGATCGCAATGAACTGACTCGAATCCCTGATTCAGTGGTGACTATCGCGCACATGAGAAGAATTATCCTAGTTGGTGATTGGTGTAATTATGGTTTATCTAAATAGATGGACTCTGAGCGAATGGTACCATATTGTGTAATGGCAGATCATTGGACGCTCTGTAGACAGACGGCTAAATAGGATCGATCTCTACAAATCGGGAATTAGGCGAGGCTTGTAGAATAGAATGAACGAGAATAACAGTTAACCGTTTCAAGATAAGAAATAAGATGGATGTTCATTACGAGTATCTCTCTGAATTATGGATCGCTTTTTAGTTTTGGTTGTAGAATAGCAAAGATCGTGGGAAAGATTTGTAGATTATGTAATTTATTGTAGAGTATTGGTGATTGTTGTGAGACTAGGGACGCTTTCAACGTATTGATAAGTAATGTTTACTGAGGGTGAGTTGTGAATACTTGAGACAAAATGGTTGATTCTTAAGGATTTAGGTGTGATAATATATCAATAATTATTTAACAATGTTTTGGGATGGTTAATCCAACGTGTTTTTTTGGGGTGGCAGTGGAAGTAATAAATAATGGAATGGTAGGAAGGTGATTGATTTCTTGGAGGAGAGAGAGGATGGTAATGGTGTGTAAGTATACTTTCTTTAAAACCACATATGAGGTTTCCATAGTATACTAGAGATTTGGGTGTAGGTAGAACGATGGTATGAAGTGAAAAGTTGATTGTTTAGTGTTGGTGAAGAAGGAGATGTTGAGTATGTGTTTGGATGTTAAATCAGTTCGGGGTTTAAGGAATGGGATTATTCGGATATTATGTTGTTCTCTGTAAAATTAAGTTAGTGGGGGCTTGGGATGGAGAGGAAAGGTGATACGAAAAGGAAGTAGGTAAATTAAGAGTGAGAAGTTAAGTGAGCAAGAATAATAAGGATAAGTATGTGAGCGCTCGCCTAGTAAAACGGTTGAAATGTGAATCATGGACAAGTTTGATTACTAGACCAAATTTTACGTGTTGATAGAAATAGAAGAACAATACTATGATAAGATCATTGGTCAAATGCATGTATGTTGGATGTTGTCTAAAGTACGCGTAGTAATGGAACTGTTAAAGTGAATGGTGGAAATGGAATGAGGTGATTGAGGATGTAGCGGTTATCAGAGTAAAATGAAGCGTGGTTGATATGTATATTAAATAGCAAATGATGAAGACTAAAAGAAAGATGCTTGGAATTCATATAAGGAAGTGAAATAAAGTAAATACTAAAAGGTGTATACGTAGGAGAAACAAGAGGTAAATGAACAGTTTGGAAGGTAGAGGATGAATGGGGACTTCAAGCGAATAGGACAGTCTATTCTGGAAAGGATAAGCGCGAAGGTTAAGAAATGGAGAATAAGGGGTATCTGCTTAGAGATATAATGAATAGGGATGTGTTAGCGGTTTTGTATATCTGATGAGTAGGTGTGAGAGGAGTGTGGAATGAAACTTCGCATGATTACTGTCCAATATTATCAAGTAATGAGAGGTAGATAGTGAAATGTGTGTGGGTTTGATGGTGCAATAGAAGGAAATAGGTATTTTGGGGATGAGGTTCATTAGTAAGGAGGAAGTAATTGGGATAAGAGTGAAAAAGTTTGAAAGAATGGTAAATCTGCAGGTATATACGAAATTAAATATTACTGGTGAAATAATGATCAAGAACGGAAGGCAAGAGATGGTGCTTGAGTGGATTTGGAAGTTGTGATATAAAGCGTTTTTATAGAGGGTATATACGTTGCCAGGGATTGGAGGAGAGGGTTAATAGTTATCCATACTATAATATAAGGGTAAAGGGGATGAAAAGAGGGAATTATGTAGAAATTTATAGAGGTAATAAGTTTTACTTGAAGTGGTTTACTGTTAGGGAAGGTATATATGCTGGTAATTATGGGTCTCGAAAAGAGTGTACGTGATTGATGAACTGGAAGGACTGAATTGGTGAGAACAGGTGCGTTTAGGAGTGGTAGAGATGGTGTGGATCAAATCTTTACATTGAACAAATGATTGAGAAAATGAGGTGAAGATAGAAGATATAAAATTTAGTATTAGGATTTTAATGGACATATTGGCTCAAAGCAGGGTATAGAATAGTAAGTTTAAATTAGACGGAAGGCGTTATGTGACAGGTATGCTATGGATGGTTATAAGGTATCACTCTGAAAGGTAATCCATAAAGTATTGTTATGACGAATAGGTTGGAAGCGGATTGTGTAAGGAGTAAATGGTTGTCAACAGTGAGTTGATATAATGGTTCTCTGTAGGCGAATTCGTCATTCGTCGTCGCGGCAGAGATAAAAGAAACTACGGGGGCTTTGTTTGTTTTTTTTCAATCGTTCGATCGTTCATCCGTTCCAATCCCTGGTCAAGCGTTATTTCATTTGGTTTATGTACTGCGATGGGTGATTTATTTTTGAAAACACGAAAAGTTGTGAGGTGGGGCAGTGGCAAGGAAAATTGGTGTTTAGAAATTGGTGGAGTGATAGCGAAGATTGAAGATTGGATAGGTGTACCGGCTAACCTTTATTATAGGATGCCGGATTAGATTTCACTTGGTTCTGATGACTGTGCGAACTCTGAATGAACAAGATTTTGAAGTAAGGAAAATTGGTAGACGAAAGTATCAAAATGGCTATAGAGTGTGTGGTTAATAAAAAGGAGGGGCTTTGTAAAGTAAAACTGTGGGATAGATGTAGGTTCATATGTGTTGTTGAGAGTGAGGTACACTCTCTAGTAGTGAAGTATGTTATAGATGGTATGTGTATCAAGCTGGAAACTAAAGTGTCTTGAAGTTTATAATAATATTTAGGTGTATTAATGTTGGATACTGTAAGAAGTAGGACTAGGTACAGTATGCAGAGATGTAGTAAGGTAAAATTTATTTGCTGTAATGTGCAATGGAAAAGGTGGCTGGTTGAAATTATCAATAAATCGTTAGGTGATAATGCATAGGGATGTAAAATCTAGAAAAACTTATAACATCATACAGGAAATAATATAACTATAATTTTTGACTCTTGAGTGATGTCTAAGGTGTCTTTTAACATGAGGTAGTATAGTTTGTTACCTGTGTTTATTTTGTAGGATTAATTGAGACTTATGGTCTGTTAGAAATATAGAGTATTAAAGATTCTAAAGTTCATTGTAGTTCTAACCATGTAGCCAATCTAGGGGTGTGCTGGGTTGTGCAGAAGAATTGATAAAGAGAGGAATGAACGTATTAGAGAGTGGTGTGGAGTAGTGAGACAGGGGTAAATGAGAGAATAAATAATGAATAGTATTGATTTTGATATGATGTGTTTGGTCATCGTGGAAAGGATGATATATAGATATAAGGTTTGGTTAAGCGGACATGTATACGGGTGAGGTGTGTTGGAACCGACCGGCCTGGAAGACGAACGAGAAAGTGGAATTGCAGGTAGGTGAACGAATCGTCTGAAGGAGAGAAAATGTGAGTTTGGCAGGGCGAGAATAAAGGTGCATGATCGGAGAGAGAATGGCGGGGTTTTGTATAGGGGCATGGATGTTGGCCTCTAGCGCCTTGGCCATAATCGGGGAAACTATTTTCAAGAATTCGCTTTTAACCAGATATGTTGAGGGCTCCTCGTCGCTGTACCCATGATGCTCTTGGGGTGGAATTCATTCTGTCTGTGACGAACTCTACACTAATTAATAGGTACAGAGGGGGCGGTAAGGCTGGCTTTCTTTTCGACGTTTTGTCATGTTCTCCTACAGCTTTTCTTTTCCGATGCTTGTACAGCACTTTACCTTACCCACAATCTGGGGCAAAGAGGAAGGTGAAGAGAGAGCATAGATATATATACTTAATATATAATATATATTATATACTTATATACTGTGGGCGTCACCAGCTTCCAACCTAGGGGGGGCAGCTTAAAATTATTAGTAAAGCATACGGGTTTGTGCTTTTACAATATAAACTAGCAAACTTAAATTGGGGTTATTTATATATACATATATTATATAATATATATATATCTCCCTACTTATAAGTATATAGGTATATATATATATATTAGTATATATATATATTTATATATACGTATATATATATATATATATACTATATGAAAGAAGCTGAAAACTAGAAACATTTGTATTGATACTTAAAGGCGTAATATTTAAAAAAATTATTTTATTAAATATAGAATATCAATAAATATCCAATGGATGGAAATTCAGCAACATAGAGCAGTTGGCAAAATTATATTATTACGAAGTAATTTCCTTGTGTTCGCGCAGAATCTTATCAACTAACTTGTTTGAATAAAAATAACCTAAGAGGACAAGGGTATGACGGTGTACCTGCATCATTGAAAGTCCCGTTTAACCTGTCCGTCTTCCATAGTATTTCGCAGCCAGTCTTGATCCTTAAAGAGAACTTGATTTTTTCTCATGAATGAATGTGTTGTGAAAATTGTATCATAAGCACTTTTTCGTCGACAGAAGAAAGGTTCCAAGTCCTCTTTAAGACTTGGGAGAACAACAAGATCTTTTAGTTCTTCACTACTCGTTTCTTGTCCTCCAAATTTTGTACTAAAGTGGTAAAAACTTCTATTCCCTCTAAGTGGTAAAAACTTATAAAATGAAGCTGTCTTTTTCCTTTAACTCATGGATTGTTATGAGTAGCATGTGGAAGGGATGTAGAGTCTTGATCATTAAGCAGGTGTATTTTCAGTAGAAAACCGTATTTCCATAGAAAAGAAGTTATATAATCCAGATACGGAGTTATTAAGGATCTTCAGAACTCCGTGGGATTTGTTTGCTGGATGGTTGCTTGCCTACCAAAAATCCGTGGTATATTCCGATAAGTCCCAGTTTTGCTCAGCGATTTGATTTAGCTTCTTTCTCAAACTACTTAATGCGATGATTTTTTCTTCTCACCTTTCCGATGGTCCTTAAGTTTCCACACATATGTTGAATGTGCTCGCGCGAGGGTTTGACGATATCAATGGTTTAGATTTGGGGAGAAGCTTTACAACTGGCTCTAACACTCGCAGACTACTTCGGCGATCAATATCATACAGGCGATGATTAATGACGACTTCATGCCGCTGATGTCACAGCTTGAAAGGCTTTTTTTCTTTGTGGCGGTATTTCCTTATGAAAGGAATTTCTAATGCTTACATCATTCGTCCAAAGTACTCTTTAAACACTCTGATGCACTTGGTGTTGTTCAGACCATGCTGGTCTGGCATAGGCTTGGATGTTTTGGCATTATTTCTACTCAAGACGACTCGCGAAAACGTAATAATATCTCTTTATGTTCCACAGTATTGCGGATTTATGGTATTGGTGTTCAAATCATTTCCTACTAGATTTTGTTTTGTGTGAAAAGCAATGAAAGAACATGCTTTTTTATACTTTTTTCCTCAATATTGCTTGGACACCTGCTTCTTTGCCAGACATCGTAGATCAGCCATCGAAACCCAAGCCCACGTATTTCTCGGGATCAGTTCTTCGGTCGTGACAAAATTGTCAATGGCTTTCGCAATGGTTTTTTGCGTCAAGCGGCTTTCAGTTCTACAAGCCAATAAATTCCTCTTTGACTTCATCGTGCTCTTGTCGAAATAGCGTAACACTATGGAAATTGTTCGCTTTCCAGCAATATTCAGCGGTTTCTCAGATAGTTAAAGCTATAATCGTGCACCTTCTTTACATATTAACGATGCTTCCTTTTTAGTTCATTACACATACGCTGAATGCTCTTCATTCTG
>JABUQX010069116.1:0-12500 GCA_015478945.1 Trachelipus rathkii
TCAAAAATAATGCGGCCTGTTCTCTAGTATTGAAAATCAAGAAGCAGTCATCAACATATCGTCTGTATATTAGTGGTTTGAAGTCCAAAGGACAGGTATCAAGCCATGTTCTTTCGAGTAAACTCAAAAAAGAGTTAGCAAGGGAGGGGCCCAGAGGGGAGCCCATTGCGACACCATCAATCTGTTGGTAGAGAACATCATTAAATAAGAATATGGTATCTGAGGTAGCAATATCAATTAATCTAGTAAACTGTCTCTTCGTAAGGCCCTTTATCCTCTCACAACTTTGAAAAAGAGAATCTATTATCATGTTACATGTTTCTTTTAATGGGACATTTGTAAAGAGGGACTGAATGTCAAAACTAACCATATAGGACTGCGTGAAAGTAAGGGAAGAAATGAAATCTACAAATTCAAATGAATCCTTCAGAGTATATTGATTTCGAGTGATAGGTTCAATAATGGGTACCAAAAATTTTGAGAGATTGTAAGCTGGGGTATCTAAAGCAGAGAGGATAGGACGTAAGGGAACATTAGTTTTATGGGTTTTAGGTAACCCATAAAGTAGTCCGGGTTGGCTTCCTGAAACATATAGTTTATTAAGGTCTAAATTAGTATTCCCAAGTGATCTTATAAAGTTATTAATTTTGTCTTCTATTCTTAGTAGATGTTTAAAGGTGTTACCTGTTAGGCGCTTAAATTTTGTACCGTCAGTTAGGATTTCGTTCATTTTAGAGATATAGTCTTCTTTATCCAGCAACACCACCCCTCTCCCCTTGTCTGGGCGACTTACAACAATCGATGTATCCTTCTTTAGGTCCTTTAGTATCTTAAGGTCATTGTAATTAAAAACAGGGGAAAAAATCTTTTTAGGGTTAAAAGAATAATAAAATCTCTTAATCAGATGACAAACATCACCTCTCCAGTCATCACCGTGAACACCCTGAAGCTTTCTAAGTTGGCCAATAAGTTTTTCAAATTTTAAAAAACACTGGTAAAAATCAAGTTTAAAAAGAGGTAAATTAAAGTCAAGACCAAGTGACAAAATCCTAGTCTCAGCAATGGTAAGAACTTTAGAACTATAGTTAAATATTACAGAACTTCGATCAATATTCAAATTACTAGTAAAACCTAATTTCTCCAGTTTAGAATTCTGTCTATAAAGGGTAGTGGTCTTAAAAATACTCACACGTTTAGTGATCAAACCAAGGAGATACTTATAATCAAGAAACGACACTCCTGACTTCAAGTTCACACGACAAGCATCCAGTTGTACTTCAAGATCTCGACCCAGCCTCTGCTTGTATTGAATTTCAGTGATAAGCAATTTAGACATCCATTTTCGATAAAGTGAAGAATTCTGTAAGTCAGATCTAAACAACTTGAAGCGCATAAACTTAGGAATATAATTATAAGACTTACAGACCAACAAAAACGAAAGATCCGCCTTGGCTTTAGCATCCTTCTTAGAGATAGTTTCTAATTTCCTATAGTGGTGAAGTACGTCTTCGCCATATCTTGATCTTAATATTTCAGCAATTGACTTGTTCTTAGGGAACCTCAACTTAATATAGAAAAGGAAGACGAAACACCACGACAATGTCATTGTTTATTTGAACGTTTCGTGCTCTTCTGGGCACATCATCAGCACTATCAAAAATTACAATAAAAATAAAAATAAACAACCAAAAATTAAAAATTAAATTAAAAAATTAAAAAAGAATTACAAATTATAACCTAGTTTTACTAACCTTTGAAGTCAGAAGCCAAAGACAAAGTGAAAAATATATTATCTATAATCTCTATTTATACTAAATTTATCAAGAATTAGTTGGTTAAAAAAAAGAAAAATAAAATAAAAAATACATAAAAATTACAATTTGTAACAGTATTGTACTGTTTAAGGAATATTTATTAACAAAATTAAAATAAAATTAAAATAAATGAAGTTTAACTGAGGATTGGTCGGAGTTAAGCTCCGGCTTTAAGCTACTGATATAAAGACTTTCCATGATTTTTCTATCATTCACATCAGAGACCGAGGCGAGAATCGAAAAGCTGGTAGAGGCGATACGATGGTCCTTTTCATGAGCATGTCCACGAATTGATGAGAACTCAGGTGTTGAGAGTGGCAACTCAGTACGATAAGAGACTCCCCTGTGTTTTGCAATTCTGATCTGAAGTTGCAGGCCAGTTTGGCCCACATAGCAAGCATTACAGCATGCACACTTGTACAAATATACCACAGAAGAGCGTAAACCAAGAGGAATCCGGTCCTTGCATCTAAAAAAGTTACCCAGTTTAAAATTATTAGTTGGAACAAAAATAAATGAGGCAAATGGAAAGTGTTTCATTAAAACCGAATTGAGAGACTTTATCAGGGAATCTGCATACCGTCCAGTATATGGAATTTTTAAATAGATTTTCAGTTTAGGAACGTCAGAGACAGGGATGCTAGGTCTAAAGTGATTTTCTAAAAAATTAAAAAGAATCTTATCAAATAAATCCATTGGAAAACAATTGAAATTAACTAACTTACGTAAGTATTGTATCTCATCGTGAAAGGATACCCAAGATGAGCAAATTCTAAATGCTCGATAAATTCTGCTTGAGAGACCTGATAGCTTAAATTTATTCGGCATAAAACCAAAAAAATGAGTGCTCAGGGGAGAGGGGTGAGTTGCTGGATAAAGAAGACTATATCTCTAAAATGAACGAAATCCTAACTGACGGTACAAAATTTAAGCGCCTAACAGGTAACACCTTTAAACATCTACTAAGAATAGAAGACAAAATTAATAACTTTATTAGATCACTTGGGAATACTAATTTAGACCTTAATAAACTATATGTTTCAGGAAGCCAACCCGGACTACTTTATGGGTTACCTAAAACCCATAAAACTAATGTTCCCTTACGTCCTATCCTCTCTGCTTTAGATACCCCAGCTTACAATCTCTCAAAATTTTTGGTACCCATTATTGAACCTATCACTCGAAATCAATATACTCTGAAGGATTCTTTTGAATTTGTAGATTTCATTTCTTCCCTTACTTTCACGCAGTCCTATATGGTTAGTTTTGACATTCAGTCCCTCTTTACAAATGTCCCATTAAAAGAAACATGTAACATGATAATAGATTCTCTTTTTCAAAGTTGTGAGAGGATAAAGGGCCTTACGAAGAGACAGTTTACTAGATTAATTGATATTGCTACCTCAGATACCATATTCTTATTTAATGATGTTCTCTACCAACAGATTGATGGTGTCGCAATGGGCTCCCCTCTGGGCCCCTCCCTTGCTAACTCTTTTTTGAGTTTACTCGAAAGAACATGGCTTGATACCTGTCCTTTGGACTTCAAACCACTAATATACAGACGATATGTTGATGACTGCTTCTTGATTTTCAATACTAGAGAACAGGCCGCATTATTTTTGAGTTTTCTTAATGAACAACATAGGTGTATAAAATTTACCATGGAGGGTGAGCATGATGACTTCTTGCCTTTTTTGGATGTGGGTGTTACTAGACGGAATGGATCCTTTTTTACCAATATTTATCGTAAGCCTACCTCAACCTTAATGAGCACTCATTTTTTTGGTTTTATGCCGAATAAATTTAAGCTATCAGGTCTCTCAAGCAGAATTTATCGAGCATTTAGAATTTGCTCATCTTGGGTATCCTTTCACGATGAGATACAATACTTACGTAAGTTAGTTAATTTCAATTGTTTTCCAATGGATTTGTTTGATAAGATTCTTTTTAATTTTTTAGAAAATCACTTTAGACCTAGCATCCCTGTCTCTGACGTTCCTAAACTGAAAATCTATTTAAAAATTCCATATACTGGACGGTATGCAGATTCCCTGATAAAGTCTCTCAATTCGGTTTTAATGAAACACTTTCCATTTGCCTCATTTATTTTTGTTCCAACTAATAATTTTAAACTGGGTAACTTTTTTAGATGCAAGGACCGGATTCCTCTTGGTTTACGCTCTTCTGTGGTATATTTGTACAAGTGTGCATGCTGTAATGCTTGCTATGTGGGCCAAACTGGCCTGCAACTTCAGATCAGAATTGCAAAAACAGGGGAGTCTCTTATCGTACTGAGTTGCCACTCTCAACACCTGAGTTCTCATCAATTCGTGGACATGCTCATGAAAAGGACCATCGTATCGCCTCTACCAGCTTTTCGATTCTCGCCTCGGTCTCTGATGTGAATGATAGAAAAATCATGGAAAGTCTTTATATCAGTAGCTTAAAGCCGGAGCTTAACTCCGACCAATCCTCAGTTAAACTTCATTTATTTTAATTTTATTTTAATTTTGTTAATAAATATTCCTTAAACAGTACAATACTGTTACAAATTTTAATTTTTATGTATTTTTTTTTCTTTTCAACCAACTAATTCTTGATAAATTTAGTATAAATAGGAGATATATATATAATTAATATTTTTTCACTTTTCTTTGGCTTCGTGACTTCAATAGGTTAGTAAACTGGGTTATAATTTGTAATTCTTTTTTTAATTTTTTAATTTAATTTTTTAATTTTTTAATTTTTGGTTGTTTCATTTTAATTTTATTGTAATTTTTTGATAGTGCTGATGATGTGCCCAGAAGAGCACGAAACGCGTTCAAATAAAAACAATGACATTGTCGTGGTGTTTCGTCTTCCTTTTCATATTAATTTGAGGTTCCTAAGAAATCACTCAAATTCCTGAAATAGATATAGATATATATATATATAAATATATAGTATATATATATATATAATAATAATATATATTATATATTATAGTATGAAGATGAAAAAGAAGAAGTCTCACATGGGATGTACGGGTGCTTAACAGGGTTTATATGCGTTTTCAAGTACTTCGCAATGAGTCCTGAGTGAAAGATTGAATAAAAATGGGGTATAGAGTTTGAAAAGAGAATAGGAATTGGAGGTACTGAGACACGTAAAACTTGCTTATCGAGCTTACTTCTATCAAAGATGTTATGTAGTAGAACTTTTATACGTAGATTCCTATATTTTATTTATTGGAAACTTGTTTCATTGTTAAAGTTTTTGTTTTTTCAAAGAAAAAGTTGTCAATTTCATAAAAACAAGTGTTTTGTTTGACGCTAAAGCAGTAAGAACAAATAACTCACGAGCCCGCCCGAAACACCCCAAACTCTGTCATACCGTAGTTTTACTGCTTTACTATTTTACTAATAATCTGTTTTACAGTTTTAAGGTTCCTAGTTTATATAACATTGGCTGTGTAGTAGTAGTAGTAGTAGTTGTATAGTGAGGCGAGTAAAGTAGTAGTATAGAGTATTATTAGTGAGTGGTAGTAGTTAGAAGCACAGTGAAGGAATACATGATAAGAGGTATATGTAACCAAGATACCAAGAACAGGAGTGCTAATTTCTATAACCATAACACATCACAAAAACTACCAACAACAAGCAACAAGGTCGAACCAAAACAACAACAAACACACGAACCAACAGACAACAAAACAACAACACTACCACTAACAACAATAACTTAGTCCCAAAGCTACTATTCTTTATCAAAAATATAACACCATTATGGACAGCGAATAAACGTTGACATTAATAAAATTCTCCAATGAAGCTAACCCTGACAAACGTTTCAAACTTATAATTTTCTAATATAGCTATAATATTGTTTTTCAGATCGAGATGATAATAAAGTCACTTATTTTTTATGTTTAGTACGGACACATTTCAGTAAAAACACTTTTCAACTGACCCTAGAGGACTTAAAAGCAGTAGGGTAAATAGCGCCCTCATGCATGGTCATCACAGCCACTTCTCTCCGACCATGCTTTAACTGCTTATAGCTTTGTACGTACTGTTTGCAACACCCATTTTCATGAAAATAACAGTATAATTATAAAGGATTCTTACTAAGCCTAGCAGAGGGATACTGTGAACCAGAAGTAAAGAGTGCATGTTACATCAAACATTAAGCTAGAATGGATACAGAGTCGACTACAGTGGGTAGCGATAGTGGTAGTGAGCAGTAGTGGTAGTAGTATAGTAAATAGTGGGTGTAGTAGTGTAGCAGTAGTAGTAATGTAGTAGCAGTGTCGTTAAGTGTAGTAGTGGTCCTAGTAGTACAGTAATAGTTCGTAATGGCGTGTAGTAAAGTAGTAGTGTTTTATAGGTAGTAAACTTATTACAATAAATATATCACCTCTACTCTATTTTCCAATCGTATACATTTTATATTTTCACTAAGCTTTAAACAAGAGTTAAATTGTAAAACATTAAATAAAAGTTTTCCACTGAAACAACCTCGAATCACTGAAGCTAGCTTAAAACTAAAGTCTATTCGGTATGCAGTGATGACTCCCGACTGCGATTGGGCCGTTAAGCTAATCACAGTGAAGGGATTGTTTGATTAAGAGTTCCCAAAACATAGTAGCTAAGAAGAAGAAGATGAGTCTCGGAGGCTCTGGTTCAGGAATCCTGAGTCGAGCCAGACTGGAATTCTGGATCCTGAGTCGGGCGGACTGAAAGTTGGCCTCCAGACGCGGCTCGAGTCGCAATATTACTAAGCAGACGCTGAAATATTTTCTACTTGAGATGTTATATGGGCGAAAAAATGGGAATATATATATATATAATATATAATTATTATATATATGATATATATATATATATATATATATAATATATATATATATATATATATATATATAATATATTATATATATAATTATATATAATATATATATATATTATAGTATTAAAATGTTTGAAATAGAAAAAACAATAAAATGGAATAAAGGGGCAATGTTGGCTTTGAAAACCTTGATAGGATTATGAGGGGAAAAGCTTCAGAGGTTATGTCGAAAGAAGAGTATGAAAGTAAACTCAAGAAAAGAACGAACTCAATGTAAAAAGTACAAGAAATTAAGATAAGGGGATGAAGTAAGAGAAGAAGGATGGTGAGTGGAGTTCAAGGAGGTAGACAGGGAAGTGTGCTGCTTGCCCGTGCCTATTCATATTATACATGGATTACGGTCTGAAGAGCATATGTAGACAGCTGGACGATGAGCACACACTACTATATGCCGATGATGATGCAGCATTGATAGCAGGCGAGGGGCGGAACGTGCATGAAAAATTTGAACAGATGGATTCCAAATTTGTTGATTCAAGTATGAAGATTATATACATAAAAGACGGATGTAATGAAGCATAGCTAGAGAAAGAAAACTGAACATCATACAGAAGGAAGATGAACTACAGCAGTTGTAAATCAAATACTTGGGAGTGATGATGGTAGGGGTGACGAGATAGTTACAGTACATAATGAAAGAAACAAGACACCAAAGAAGTGAAAATGGGTGAGGTACAAAACAACGACTGAGACATTACTAGTGTGTGGAGAAATACTGGACACTGAACACAACACAAATGAGAAGAATGGAGGTGGCCAGAGATGAGGGTGCAGAGATTGGTTGAGAGAGTTACCCTGAGAGATAGGCTGAGATACTCAGCAATTATGGGATGATAAAACCGGGAGCTTTAAAAAACTATTACGCATGAGAAATGTTCCCTTTGGGAAGTTAAGGCCTAGTGGTTAAAGGTCCGTTAATGTTACTTCAGCAACGCTGAAGTTAAAGTGTTTCGAATACCTCTGATGGAGAATAAGAATAAAATCTCCTTTGACTCATTCATTGGACACAGCGTTGCAGTGTAACAATAAACGTTATGATCCATACAAGAGATCAACTAGATGGTATGGCACATCAAGAGAATGGCAGAGGGAACTGGACCAAGAAGGATGCTGTAATGGATGCCTGTGCGCCATAGACCCACGGTCTGGCCGCGAGAAAAAGATGAAGAAAGCATTGGAAGAATGCGATGAACTTCACGAGTGGCTGTGATAGATATTGAAAAGGGAAGAATGGAGCAAGATGGAACCACTTGAAGAGTCGCAGAGCTACACCTGAACAGATCTACAGAGGTGAGGGTGAATATATATAGTAGTATATATATATTAAGTATATTATATATATATATTATATTATATATATATATATAAGTAATATATATATATATATATATATATATATATATATATTATATATATATATATATATATATATATATATACATTTAGTATATAATTATTATATATATATATATATATTATATATATAATATATAATAGTATATATATATAATTATATATATATATATATATATATATATATATATATATATAAATATAATTATATATATATATTATTCACGCATTTTTTCGCCCTATAACACTCTAATGAAATATTTCAGCGTCGTCTTAGTAAATTTGTGACTGCAGATCCGCGTCTAGAGCCAGACTTTCCGTCCGGCTTCCGACTCAGGATCCAGAATTCCAGTTGGCTCCGACTTCAGGCTCCTGACAGAGCCTGATGACTCATCTCTTCTTCTTCTTCAGCTTCTATTTTTTGGGAACTCTTATCTAAGACAATCCTTCACTGTGATTAGGCTTAACGGCCCAATCGCAGTCGGGTATGTCATTCACTGATACGAATTAGGATTAGTTTTAATCTTTTCAGTGATTCGAAGTTGTTTCAGTGGAAAACCTTTATTAAATGTTACATTAACTCCGTGTTTAAAGCTTAGTGAAAATATAAAATGTATGACGATTGAATAGAGTAGGGGTGTATATTTAATAGTAATAAGTTTCTTACTATAAAACACTACTACACTTACTACAGCCATTACTACATTTACTTACTACTATGACCACTGCTACTACTATCACCTACTGCTACTACGTACTATGACCACTACTAACACAAACAAAACTCTACCCGTTACCACTACACTACTACTACACTACTATACTACTACTACCACTACTGCTACTACCACTATCGCTACCACTGTTAGTCGAACTCTGTATCCATTCTAGCTTAATGTTTGATGTAACATAGCATCTTTTACTTCTGGTTCGAGTATTCCTCTGCTAGGTAGTAAGAATCTTTATTATTATTACTGTTATTTTCATGAAAATGGGTGTACAAACAGTACGTAAAGCTATAAAGCAGTAAAGCATGGGTCGGAGAGAGAGGGTGTGATGGACCCATGCATGAGGGGCTATTTACCCAACTGCTTTAAGTCCTTAGGGTCAGTAAAAACGTGTTTTTACTGAAATGTTTCCGTACTAAACATAAAAATAAGTGACTTTATTAATATCTCGATCTGAAAAATATAGCTATATTAGAAAATTATAAGTTTGAAACGTTTGTCAGGGTTAGCTTCATTGGAGAATTTTATTAATGTCAACGTTTATTCGCTGTCCATAATGGTTATATTTTTGATAAAGATAGTTTGGGGACCTAAGTTTGTTGTTTAGTGGTGTGTGTTGTTGTTGTTTGTTGTTGTGTTGTTTGTTGTTGTTGTTGTTGTTGGTTGTTGTGTTTTTGTTGTCCGTTGGTGTTTGTTTGTTGTTGTGTTTGTTTTTTGTTGGTTAGTGTCGACAATTGTTGTTGTTGGTGTAGTTTTGGTGATGTGTTATGGTTAATATAAATTAGCTATCCTGTTTGGGATCTTTGTACATTACCCTCTTATCATGTCATCCTTCATGTGATTCTACTACCACTACTTACTACTGACTCTCTACTACTCTACTACTGAATACTACTACTACTTACTACTACTACTACTACTACCTACTACTATTCTCGTTATCTACTAGCCAATGTTATAACTAGGACCTAAAACTGTAAAACAGTAGAGTAAAAATCAGTAAAGCAGTATAAATAGGTATGGACAAAATGTTTTGTGGGGTTGGGGGGCTCCGGTGGTATGTTGTTTTACTGCTTTGGGGTCAACAAAACATTGTTGTTTATTGAAAAATTTGAACTTTTTCTTTGAAAACAAAAACTTTAACATGAAACAATTTCTAATAAATAAAATATAGTAATCTAGTATAAAGTTCTAACTAATAACATCTTTGATAGAGTAAGTCGATAAGCAAGTTTTTTCGTGAGTACCTCCATCTCCTATCTCTTTTCAACTCTATACCCCCATTTTTACTTCATCATTCAGCTAGGAACTCATTAGCGAGTACTGAAAACGCATATAAACCTGTTAAGCACCGATACATCCCAGTGTGAGACTCCTTCTTTTCATCTTCATATATATATATAATATATTATATATTATATTATATATATATTTATATATAATATTATAATATAATATTTATATATATATATATATAATATAATTAGTATAGTATATATATATATTATATAATATATATATATATATATAAAAATATATTCTAATGCTGTTTTACTTAGCTATCCTCTGTCTCATTTGATCTGGCTATGATGTCACTACAATTGGTTAGTACATATTAAAACACACACACACATCAACACACACACACACACATACACACACACACACACCATGTTTAATAAACAAAAATTGATGTTGTGACAGTAAGACGTAAAGACGTAAAGACGTAAGGACGTAAAGACGTAAAGACGTAAGTACGTATCGCACAGAGGGGTGGTGAGGGGGGACCCATCACCACACAGCTTGCCATACGTCTTTACGTCCATAGGGTAGTAAAACACGTTTTTACTGTAACCGAGTAAGGACGTAAAGACGTAAAACCGTAAAAAGACGAAAAGACGTAAAGACGTAAAGCCGTTGCGTCTCAGAGGGGGTGGAGAGGGGGATTTAACAACTGCAACAACGTTTTAGGGTATGTAAAAACGTAATTTTTTTGACGTTATAAACATGAAAAGCATAGAAATTTAATAAAAATGACTTGAATCAATGATCAATAGATCAATAGATTCATAGCTGGTTAGGAGGGTGGTTGTGGATGGTGTTTGTATTTACTGAATTTACTGCTTAAAGGATGTAAAAAGTAAATTTTCACGTTATACGAAACGTGAAAAGCATAAAAGTTTTAGTTAAAGAAACAAAAATAGAATTAATATATATCCTATTAATATATATATATATATATATATATACTATATAATATATATATATATTATATTATATATATATAGTATATATATAATAATATATTTATAATTAATACTACATATCCTTTGCCTGTCGAGTATACCATGCGGTTCGCGCGCGGGGGGCTGCTGCGGCTGCGGGCGACTGAGGCTGGTGGCCTGGCGGCTGGCGTTTAGACTTAAGCACGGATCACGCGAAGGCAAACCAGACCCGCCCCACCCGGAAATATTAAGTATGTACTTGACGAAAGACGTGGCTACGCCACGCCATGGGTTAGTAGCTCGGGCGTAGCGGCTGAACAAAAGAAGATAGTGGTGAAAAATTCTCGGTGAATGTGTTGAGCATGGGTGCTCATGCACACACCTCTACTCACGTACATGGGCGAATCATTTAGAAATGGGGACCCAGGAGGACCGGCCCCAGAAATAAAACGTCCAGGGATGAAAAGTAACCCAAAAGGTAGCCCATTCCTATATGTTCAAATATCACTCAGTGAAATGACCGCTGAGTCCGCGGGCTTGAGCCCCTGGCCCAGCCTATAAGCAGAATTACTTCATAGGGGGGTGGATGAAACAAAGGGGGTTGGGTAATAAAACGTTCATGAAAGTTAGTGAGCATGTGTCAAGTTAGACATGTACTCACGCACGTTCATTGGGAATGCAATAAGAATATGACAGGGGGGACCAGCCCCAGGGTGGAGCCTAACGCGAAAAAGTGCCCAAAGGTTAGCCACTCCGGGGAGATGCCAAAAATGCCTCAACGTTAAGACGCTGAGGTTCGGGTACCCGATGATATACCCATGTCCTCTACTTTCCTCATGCTACTACTATATATAATAAATATATATATATTATATAATATATATATATAGTAACTATATATATATATATATATATAAATATATAAATATATACTATATATACTATATATATATATTAATATAATAAGTATATATTATATACATATATATAATATATACTTAATATATATAATATATATATATATATATAGATGTATATATATATGATATATATAATAATATATTATATATATATTATATATATATATATATATATTGTTATATATAAATATATATAAATATAATATATATATATATATATTATATATATATATGATATAATTATATATATATATATATTATTAATATATAGTATATATATATATATATTATATATATATATATATGTCTATATATATATATATATTATATATTATATAATATATTTATATTAATTATATATATATATATATATTATATAGAGAGAGAGAGAAGAGAGAGAGAGAGAGAGAGAGAATCTCTCCGATAGACATCATTCCAAACACTGATTATGATTTTGTAATGTTTGTAAACAGGTTATAAGCAATACTGAGAATCATTCGCGGTCGAGTTTGCACTAAACCGTTTAAAATGGCCGTAAGATTCTCATCGAGCGAAGACAAAATGCCGAAA
>JABUQX010069116.1:17500-28793 GCA_015478945.1 Trachelipus rathkii
ACCAAGGGTAAAGCGCAAAGATGGCAGGAGTCGGTTCTTCTCGCCTTCTGGGGAACGAGCAGGCGTAGGACTGTTTTCCCCCCTATCGGGGAGGGTCTCCCGGAACCCGCTCTTGTGGTATTCTTGGGTGTGCACGGGTTTCCCTCCCGGCCCCTTCCCTACGGGGTATGGAAAACGTCCCCTCCTTTGTTCCCCGTCGGCCTCCGAGCCCCCTAAATTTTTTATTTTTTTTTAGTTTTTTATGCTTTTATTTCTATTTTTTTTTACATATTTGTAAATAGCCTTTTCTGCTGATTCCAATATGTAATTGGTTTTTTTCTGTAAGTGTCGTACTTTTTGTGATATTTAATTTATGAAAAAAAAATGATTTTTTTTGTTTTTTTGTTTTTTACATTTCTGTATTTAAGGCTTTATACGCTGATTCCAATATGTAATTGGTTTTTCTGTAAGGGTCGTACTTTTCGAGATATTTCCTAATTTTTAAAACAATTTTCACAACAATGTGATTTTTAAAAATTATTTTAAAAATACTCTCCGAACTTTGAAATGCATGTCCGTTACCACTGAAATCCATTGTTGGTATCATATAGTAGCAATATATTACAAAAAAACAAAGAAAATTCAAAAATTGACCATTGTGGTAAAACAGAAAAGGTGCCTATTTATATGTATATATATATATATATATATATTATATTACTTATATAAATATATATATATATATAATATATATATTATTATATATATATATATATATATATATATATATATTATATTTATATAATATAATATATTATATATAATATTATATATACGGAAGTACGAAAGGTTAATAAAAGAAAGAGTAAACATAATGAGAGGGAACAAATTTTCGTGAAGGTCAAATGAAATTCCAACTGGTATCCAATTCAGCAACTTTTCTTTTTAACAGACCTTGATACCCTTAGGCCTCTTTTACCCCACCATAAAATTTGGGCAAACCGTATTTTTTGAGCCCAAATTTTTACCTGCTGTGCTTTTTTGGCCTTGACTCCCGGTTCTTGACAACCGCTTACGAATCATTAAGCGTGTACGTGATTGCCCCTATTTTAGCTCCCCTTTGGTCTTCCATTGGGTCAATTTTGGCCCACGCTAATTTCTGCGCCATGACTTTTTTGGCAACCCTTTAATTTTTTTTGTGCAACCTTATTTTTACCTGACCTTGATAAACCATTTTGACCTTTGATCATTTAGACCTTGATTACCGTAACAAGGTTTGTAACCGGTCCTACTCGACCCCGTATGTATAGTCTAACTTGAACGTAATTAGGTAACTATCCCCTGTATTCTATCTAACTTGAGAACACCCTTACACCACCACACACAGCACACACACACACACACACACTACACACCACACCCACACACACCCACACACCCGCACCACGATGGTCATTACTCACACTTTTCACCCGTCTCCTTTTACACTATCATTAAGCCTATTTTTTACTCAAGCCTTCCCGTCTTCAACTGTTCGAGTTCTATCTCCGGTTATAACTCAAATATATATTCCAGATGAATAGACCGTCTTACTCACTCGGTCAAGCTTTATACCTTCTACCCACACATCCAACGCTACTATGATTTGAGACGAATACATAATTTAGATTAATTTTCAAGTCTAAATAAGCGATCCGTGGATTCCCTATATAATTATTAATAATTATAATAATTATAATAATCAAATATAATATAATAATATAATAATAATGAATAATAATAATAAATAATAATAATAATAATAATTATAATAATATATAATAATAAATAATAAATAATAATAATTAATAATAAAATATAATAAATTAAATAATGAATAATAATAATAATTAATATATAATTATATTATATTATATTATATATATATTATATATATATATATTTATTATGATATATATATATATGATATATATATATATATATATATATAAGGTAAGAGAGAGAGAGAAAGAGTAAAGAGAGAGAGAGAGAGAGGGAGGAGAGAGGGAGAGAAGATAGAGAGAGAGAGAAGAGAGAGATTAGAGAGAAAGAGGAGGAGAAGAAGAGAGTTCGACTTATTCTGCCGTCATGCAGTTTCGATCTTGGGCTTATTTACTGTTTGCATCTTATTATGTTGCTGTTTGCTTGTCCTCTTTAAATTTTATGGAAAACTTTTAATCTCATTTTTTTGAATTATTTTAATTATTTACTTATTGTTAATTTTTGTTTAATTTTAATTTATTTTTTATTATTTTAAATTATTTTAATATTTATGTATTGTTAATTATTTTATTATTTTAATCTTATTTTTTAAATTTTATTTTGGTATTAGGTCCGTCTCGAGACCTACACGTGGCTTTTTTCTGTCCCATTGTCAACATACCGAAACATGGCTCATGCCGATCTACCAGATAAGGCGTGAGAGAGAGCGAGAGAGAGAAGAGGGGAGAGAGAAGAGAGAGAGTAAGAAGGAGAGAATAGAAAGAAGAGAGAGAGAAGAGAGAGAGAGGAAGAGATGAGAAGAGAGAAGGACATTTTCGACGCAGGGTTCTCGCCATCATTGCTTTGTCCACTCTTTAAATATCGAAAATTTTTAATGCATTTTATAGTAACTTGACATAATTTGGATTATTTTCTTTTTTTTGTAACATTATTACAAATATGTTATATAATTCAATATATTTATTTTAGTATTCATAATTATTTATTTAAATTATTTTTATTTTTAATTTTTTTGTATTTGATCTCGTCATTCGAGACTAACCCACGTTGGCTTTTTCTGTCCAGTCCAAAACCACATACCAAAACAGCTCTTGCCCATTCTACAAAGCCACCTAGGGGTTTCAATTTTCGGTTGTAATCTGCAAACCATTTGACCTTCAGTCAAGAACTAAATATATAATTATATATATATTATAATATATATATATATATATATATATTTATATAATATATATATTATATATATATATATTTATATAATATATATATCTATATAATTTATATATATTATATATATTATATTATAATATATTATTATTATTATATTATATATTATTATATATATATATTATTTCACCCTACAACACTTTTTTTTTGTACGCTTTTTGCACTTGTAGGTTGTGAATCTCGACTTTGAATGCCCCAGCTTTGGAAATGCCTACACCTTTGTTGATATGCTCAACTTTGATGTCTCAACTTTAATGCCCCATCTTGATGGCTTCAACTTTGCTGTCTCATCTTGAATAACGGCTGATCTTTGATGATCGATTTATGTTATTGATGGCGTCCCCAACCCTCCTTGAGCGGTTAGATAGCCCTAAACCATTGGAATCTCTAAACCGACTATTTATTAGGTATCGAGGAATCGATTTGAGTCGGTATTATTACAGTTGCTAAAAAGGATGTCCATAATGAGTAGACTTTTTCTAGCATACCCTGATCATAGAAATAATATAATTTTTGGAGGCCTATCCCCTATGTTATGAAAGTATGAAGGAATCGATTTTGGTGTATATATGAATT
Source organism: Trachelipus rathkii (assembly GCA_015478945.1). NCBI lineage: Eukaryota > Metazoa > Arthropoda > Malacostraca > Isopoda > Trachelipodidae > Trachelipus > Trachelipus rathkii. Next base: position 21,044 of record JABUQX010069116.1, read on the forward strand.
GCTAGGTATGTTTCCTTTCTAAACTCTTTTCCCCTGCCTTTTCTACCCCCACATCATAGAGAACAGGGTTAATATTAATGTCTTACCCCTAAGGCATAAGCTGCCCACCAGACAAGCAAGCGGCCCCCGCAGGATTTGGCGCCCCAGCACCGCAGGTGCGACCTGACCACCGGCGTTCCGCCCCGTGCGAGTCACCGCAGGCCGCCACAATATGGCCAGCGTAAATCGCCGCCTCGGTGCCGCCCGCAGGGGCAACATTCCCGCGCAACCGTCCGGGAGTGCGGCCACAGCCGCTAATATTCCAGGCAAAACAAAAATTGATATCCAATGTAAACTATTCAACCAGAATCTTTAAATTATACTAATGAGTCATTCATTTTTATTTCATATTAAATTTTATTAAAAACATTTGGGCGTATTCAAAACTGTATTATTATTATTAACATTAATTTTTACTTAATACTTTTTAAATTTATAAATTTTTAAAAATGTATGTAAGAAGAAAAAACCCAGAGTGTCTGATATATATAGACATTTTATTTTACTACAATTGTACGATCGAAATTTTATTAAAACCATTAACATTACATACACTTAAGCATGTAAATCAGTAAATCAATAGAAGGTGTTACCTAACACCTAAGGGATTAGTTATGCTTTTGGTTTTACTGTTTTAGCTGCTTTAAATCTCATATTTTTAACTGCTTAACTCACAATCTTTATTAACATTACAATACTAAAGCAGTAAAATCATTAAATCAGATAGAGGTGTTTACATAGCAACAGCTGGGTTAGTAATGCTTTTGTTTTACTCGTTTTAACATGCTTTATTTCTACTCATATGTTTTACTTGCTTTAACTCACATGATATTTATTTAACATATTGTTCCAGGAATGATAAATTGTAAATCATAGATGTGTACATACAACAAGGGTTAGTATTCTTTTGTTTTAGCTATTTCCTGGTTTAACTCAATTATGTTTTACATTCACGCCTGTTAACTTACATTTATTAGCATTACTACCTTAAACAAGTAAATAGTAATAAGTAAGAGGTCGTTACATAGCAACAAGGGTTAGTATGCTTTTTGTTTTACTGTTTAAAACTCTTTAACCATATGCTTACTGCTTTTAACTTCATATACTTTAATTACATTGTTTTATTTTGTTTTAATACTTTTTTTTTTTTTTATTTTTTTAATATTTTTTATTTTTTAATATTTTATTTTTTATTTTCATTATTTTTATTTTATTTTTTATTATTATTTTTTATTATTTAATAACTTAGTGTTATTTACTTCATGAATATTGTTATTATCATTTAACACAGACCACACACAACACACACACACACCACACATACACACACACACACACTCAACACACACACACACCTACACCTACACATACATACAAAGAACATAACACCTACACCTACCACACTGCACCACGCACACGCATCAACGGCACACACACACGCACCCTGTCTTAAACATATCAAATAAGTTCTTTTGTATAAACATAACGTATAATTTTATTAAAACATTTTATGTTTTAATTAAATAAGTACATTTATATTACCATTCAATTATACTAAAATTATTTCAAAGTTTCTTTAAAATAAATCTTCTATAATAAATCAATCATTTTCTTTGAACAAAGAATTTATTATTATGTGTTAATCTTTTGTTTATTAAATTTTTATAACTACAAGTTTTAAATATTTTACAAAATTTTATGAAATTTTATTAAAAACATATATTTTAACGTACCTAAGTAATAAATCATAAAATCAGTAGGCAAGCCCTACACCCTCCTACACCAAGCTATGTCACCGTTTTGTTCTATTGACTTAATGCTTTACATCATCTTTTAGCCCATGTAATAAGTAATAATAAAATAAGTTCTTTCTGCTAACATCATTATTTTTGATTAAAATCATATCTAGATTTTATTAAAAATAACAATTATTCACTACATTTATATTATTAGCTCCATGTAATAATAATATTTCAGAAGTTTTTAAATAATTTGGATTCTTTTTTATATCTATGTACATTGACAATCCAACAACGAGAAAACACAACAACCCGCAATCCTTACAGATACGAAACTGACATCCTTTTCTGTAAAATGTGTTTGAAATAACTACTGTATAGACCTAATTAAGGATAGCTTTTGTGTACCCCGGGGCGATTTAGGCCTAGTATTCAGGCAAAAAATATATTTCATGAATACATTTTTTCTGTAAAATGTGTTGCAATAACTACGTTAGGGGCCTAATAAATTTAGGCCTAAATTTAGGATAACCTTTTTGTATCCCGGGCTGGATTTAAGCTATACCGGGTAAAAAGGTAATTACTCAGTATACCGACAATGGAATCGAGAATTCAACTGTTTATTATTATTTTTATAACGTTATTTCATAGCTGAATCGTGAACGATCCGTAAGATGGTTTAAGAAGGTACCAGGAAATTTTACCTTTCTTGTGATGGGAACGGAGTAATCTTATCTCTATATGACCTCGTACGTGATTGGTCGAGAATTATTTTCTCGATTTACTGCTTTTAGGTTATGTAAAACATTTTTTTCCAGTTTCTGAGCTTACCTCGTGATTGGTGAAAATTTAGTTTTGAGCAGTGGATGTGTTTTCAGTGCCTAGCTCATTTTTAAAAATATACGCGATCTTTGGGCTGTTTAAGCGCTGCACTCAAGTTCTCTCTGATTTTGTATAACGGTTCTAATTTTCACTATAGTGTATATTCATGATTCACCTTACAAGGTATAACTCACATACAAGACATTGTCCAGATTGGAAAAATTATACAAGTCCCACGGAGTAGGGTTTCATTTCTTGTATAAAAATAACCCGATGGATTTGGAATTTTCAATGTGTGCTGAAACTCCATTCACCCTGTTAAAATACAATCGTAGTTTATTCATGAGTCCAGATAATTAACTGTTGTAATTTAATCAATCTTGAGAAGTGGGTTACCACAGAATACTTAACACAGCTCAGCTTTAAACTGAGAACCGAAAACGGTTGTTAGCCTGTGGCGACAGAAACAGCGTTCAAGAACTTACTACTCTAAGCATTTTTAATAAATATCAAACATAATTCAGTTTTTGGACTACATATGGAGAAGAAAAAAATAATAAAACAGCCGTAATTGAACCTAACACTCATTGATTTCTTTTCAGCGCTAACGCAGAATGGAATGAAAATATTTAGAGTACGTAGGCGAGATGTTAATCGCATGATGAGAAAGAAAGACCATAATGTGTTATCTCTAATACGTAACCGTAATTCATTACATGGTTATACACCAAGATCTACGCATTTAAGAAAAACCGAATCGATGATCCTACGCCCATCATCGATCGCTTTCTAAGTTCTATAGACGTACAGAAAATTCATTTATCTAAAGCCTTAGAAAAAAATGGCAGCAAAGTATTTATGCAGGTGATCCAGAATGTAAATAAACTATGATATCTGAGCGGGAACTTTTTTTACACTTATGTGTTACAACTGAAGTATACTGGATACGAAACTAGTATCATCGATACTGGATATAAATGATTGGCATATTTGCAAAGAATCTTTAGAGAGAGTTTTAATTGAATATCATAAATTTTCACCCGAATCCAGGTAAGCGCTCAGGATATTGAAAAAAACACCATGTTTTGCATACCTAAAAGGGCAGAAAGCGAAACATAATTCTCCGGCCAATCACTATCTCGAGCTCATATAGATAAGGAACTTCGTCCACTCACAAGAAAGGAACATCTCCTTCTTACCTGCTTAAAGGATCTTACCCATCCAGCATGTAATTTGAAAAATATAATTTTCATAAATAATATAACTTTATTTCTGATTCTTGTCTAATACTTGGAATTACCTTTGACCCGGTATATAGGCTAATCAAGCCCGGGATACAAAAAAGGTTTATCCCAAATTTAATCCTAAATATAGGCCTAACGTAGTTATTGCCCCACATTTTACAGAAAAAGGTCATTTGAAATATATTTTGACCTGTAATTAGGCCTAAATCGCCCGGGATACAAAAAGGATTATCCTAAATTTAGTCTAAAGGTCAGTTATTTCAACACATTTTCCAAGAAGTATGGTCAGTTTCGGTATCCTTAAGGATGCGTGGTTGTTGGTTTTTTTCTCGTGTTGGAATTGTCATGTAAATACGATATATAAAGAAAATTTTCAAATATTTAAAGACTGGCAAGTATTTTAAGTTAAGTAATATTACGAATAATTTTAATCATCGTAAATAGTTTTTTCATTTTTTAATTAAAACTAAGAATGATTTTAATAATAAATAAATCATTATTATAGCAGAGAAGAAACATTATTTTGTTATTTTTATACTTATTAATGCTAAGATGGAATGTTAAAAAAGCAGTAAGTTCCAATAGAAACAAAATGTGGCATAGGCTTGGTTATCTGAGGGCGTGATAGGGATCTAGACCACTACTGATTTAACTGATTATTCTTTAAGCGTAGCTAAATATATGTTTTTAAATACAATTTTATATTAAAATTTTAGTAAAAATATTTAAAAAACTTATAGTTAAAAATTTATAATGACACAAAAGGTATAAAGTAAATTTAGTTTTGTTAAAAGAGCAGGTGGAATGTTATAGAAAGTTTTAAGAAATTTGAAATATCTTTAGTTAATAATTTGAATGATCATATATAATGTACTATTTAATTAAATACATTAAAATGTTTTATTAATTAAATTATATCGTTATGTGGTATAACAAAAGACTTAATTGATCTATTTAAAACCAGGTCTGTGTGGTGTTGTCGTTGTGCGTGTGCGTGTGGTGTGTGTGTGTTGTTGGTGTAGGTGTATGTCTATGTATGCGTGTATGTGTAGGTGTGTGTGGCGTGTGTGTATGTGTGTAAGCGTAAGTGTGTGTGTGTGTGTGTGTTAAATATTAATAACAATAGGCATGAAGTAAAAAACACTAGGTATAATAATAAAAATAATAATAAATAAAAAATAATATAATGAAAATAAAAAATAAAAAAATATATAAAAATAATAATAAAATAAATAAAAATATTAAAACAAAATAAAACATAATGCTAATAAATATATGAGTTAAAGCAGTAAAGCATATGAGTTAAAGCAGTAAAACATATGAGTTAAAGCAGTAAAACAGTAAAAACAAACTAGCATTTACAACACCTTGTGCTAATGTAACACCCTCTTTGATTTACTGATTTTAACTGTTTAAATTTATGTAAATGTTAATAAATATTTATCCTCGATTTGGTCAACGGCAGTAATAAAGTAAAAGCATCTAACCTTGTTGCTATTTAACACCTCTTATTGATTACTGATTTACTGCTTTAAGCTATGTAATGTTAATAAATATGTGAGGTTAAGTCAGTAAAAACATTCATGAGTTAATAGCAGTAAAAACGTAAAAAGTAAGCATACTAATGATGCCATCCCCTTAGTGTTCAGGTTAAAAACCTAATATTGATTTACTGATCATTAATGTACTGCTTTAAAGGTATGTCAATGTGAATTGTTTTAAATAAAATTTCCGCTTACAATTGTAAGTAAAATAAATGTTTAATATAATGCAATATCTACACTCTGGTTTTTTTCTCTTACAATATCAATTTTAAAAATTTTATAAAAATTAAAAAGTATTGAATACAATGATGATAACAATATTAATGTAATGGAGTTACGTTTTAGAACATCGCAAAATGTTTAATAAAAAATGTTTAATGTATGAAAAAAAATGAAAATGACTCATAGTATATTAAAAAAGAAATTCTTTGATATAGTTTCATATATCATCGCTCGATTCGCGCGGGCATACAACGGCTTTTGGCCGGCCGCATCGCGCGGCGGGATCTAAGGGGAATATTTGTGCGCCCTGCGGCCGCGAGCCGCCAGGCGGCGGTTACGCGAAATATTGTGCCTGCGCGCGCTCGCGGTGCGGCGGGACGCGGTTGGTCGCACCTGGCCGGTGGGGGCTGCCGGTCCTTGCGGGGATGGCGCTTGCTTGCGTCCTGGCGGCAGCTTATGGTCCTAGGGAACGAACATTAATATTAACTCTGTTCTATGCGTGGGGAGTAGAACAAAGGCTAGACAAAAGGGTTGAAAGCGAAACATCCTAGCAACTTCCTAATATACACCCAATCGATTTCTCATACCTTATAACTAGGGGAGGCTTCAATTTAGTGTTAAATTCTATGACTAGGCGTATTACTAGAAAAAGCTAACTCATGCTAGGAAAGCATCCTACCAACTTGTAATATACACCATCGATTTCCTCTACCTTATAAACATAGGGGTAGATGCCAATGTTAGGGCTATTCTACGCTCAAGGGTTGGGAGCCATCAATAAATCTGAGTCATCAAAGATCAGCCATCAATATAGGCACCATCAAAGTTGAGTCAGCAAAGTTGAGCCATCAAAGATGGGGCATTAAAGTTGAGGCATCAAAGTTGAGACATCAAAGTCGAGGCATCAAAGATGGGGCATTAAAGTTGAGGCATCAAACCCCCTACAAAGGATCAAAAAAGCTACAAGGCAAAAATTGGCCCCTGGAATACTTAGGGTTGCCAGAAAATTTGGGTTCTCAAAATTGTTCCCCTGGAAAGCCATAAAGGGTTTGGCATTGTGTATAACTGTAGACGTGAGTGTGTGTGTGTGTGTGTGTGTGTGTGTGTGTGTGTGTGTGTGTGTGTGTGTGTGTGTGTGTTGTGTTGTGTGTGTGTGTGTGTTTTGTTGGTTAAATATATATATATATATATATATATATATATATATTATATATACTATATATATATATATATATATATATATATATATATATATATATATATTATATATATATATATATATATATATTATATAATATATATATATTATGAATTATTAGTTTTGAGACTAACTCAAATTGGTTTAGCAGTTACAAGCAATTGACTAACCCCCTTAAAAAGTTTTTTGTGCTTTGTACGATGGGCATGAGCATCGTTTGGGTAGTGGTGTCTGACTGGAACAGTAAAAAGCCACGTGGTAGTTCTCGAGACGAGACTAATCACCAAAAATAAAAATAAAAATAATAAAATAAAAATGATTACTATTTTAATCATACTAATAAAAAATAATAATCACAATTACAAAAAGTAATAATATAAGGGAGGGGGGGAGAATCAAAGGATTTCTAATATTAAAGCAGACAAGCAATGATGGCAAAAGATACCTCGCCCGAAAACTGTTCTCTCTCTCTCTCTCTCTCTCTCTTCTCTTCTCCCTCATCTTCCTCTTACTCTCTCTTCTCTTACTCTCCACTATTTCTTTCTCTCTTTATCTCTTGTTCTCTCTCTCTCTCTCACGCTTGTAGATCGGGCATGGACGGCAGTTTTGGTTAGTGTTTGACGACACAGTAACAGGCCACTGGTATTAGTTCTCGTGAGACGAACCAAATACCAAAAAATTAAATAAAAATTATTAAATTAAAAACAATTAAAAATAATAAAATATTAAAAAATAATTAAAATTTCGATTTTTAAATAAAATAATGACAAAAGTAATAATTTATCTAATAATCAAATAAAATGATTTAATAAATTTTTTCGTATTAAAAGAAGGTGGCGAGAAGCAAATGATGGCAAAGTAACATGCGCCGAAATGGGGACGTGCGAAAATGTGTTCTCCTCTCTCTCTCTCTTCTATCTCTTCTCTTCTCTCTCTCCTCTC
>JABUQX010069117.1:0-11052 GCA_015478945.1 Trachelipus rathkii
AAAAGAGAGAGGAATACGAATGTAAAATATTGCATAATAATGCGCAATTATATAAGATGTTAAAGAAACAACATATATAATGGAAAGGTAAAGAATTACTGCTTCTCCGGGATTGAACCACGGCCATGTTGCGACTGAGGACAATATACCCGGTGACGTTAAAGCGATCGGATGCCATCCTCCCAACCCAATAAGAGTTGGATTCAAGACAATTATAAGCAACCGAGCTCCCATCAAGGCGACATATCAACCAGGTGTCCAGCCTGTCCTATACCTCGTTCTTTAATATTGTAGATGTTACATATTGCATAACTAATCGGGCAGTTATATAGATGTCTAAAGAAAGAAACATATAATAGGAAGGTAAAGATTAACTGCCTTCTCCGGGATTGAACGACCACTGCCATGTTGCGACTGAGGACAAATACCCGGTGCGTTAACGATTGAGCCATCCTCCAACTCAATAAAGTTGGATTCAAGAAGTTATAATAGCAACCGAGCTCCCATCAAGGCGACATCACCAGGTGTCCCGCCTGTCCTATCCCTCGTTCTTTATATTTCAGATGTTAAATATTGCATAATAAAATCGGCAATAATACAGATGTTTAAAGCAAGACACATATAATAGGAAGGTAAAGAAATTATGCCTTCTCCGGGATTGAAACCAAACCGGCCATGTTGCGACTGAGAACAATATACCCGGTGCGTTACGATGAGCCATCCTCCAACCCAATAAAGTTGGATCAAGAACAGTTATAAAGCAACCTCGGTGATGTTCGCCTATATTATATGATATAATATATTATATATATTATATAGTATATATATTATATATATTATATATATATATATATATATTAGTATAAAAATAGTATATATTATATATATATATATATAATTAATATATAATATATATATAATATCTTGATCGGCACGTCACCTTGAATACAGAGATCATACACTCGCAAGTGATCGTGAACCTACTTCTTGGCGTACCCCCAAGTATCCCTCTGCGTACCCCCCGGGGTACGCGTACCCCACTTTGGGAACCACTGCCATTGAGAAAGGTAGCAGGGATACTTAATAAAACAGCCTTGGAGACCCATGAGAAAGGCCACCATTTTGAAGTCTTTGATGACCTCCAGTCATCTAAATATACAATATTTATTCACTAAGTCAATACTACTATGTATATATATATATATATATAGTATATTTATATATATATATATATATATATTATATATAATAAGTATATATATATTATATATATATATATATTATATATATATATATATATATATATATATATATATATATATATAGTATATATAAATATATTTATATCATACTATAGAATATATATATATTATATATATATAATATATATATATAATTAATATTTGTACAGATATATATTATTATTATATAATATACTATATTAATATACTATATGATATATATATATATAATATATATATATATATATATGTCCATATAGATCCTATTCTGTTTTACGACGACGCCGTCAGTTTTGATTTTTTTGTTTTTTCTTTTTTAATATATTGCAGCTAATAATGAATACTAACAAGAATTTCAAAGTGGTACAACGGACATGATTCCAAAAGTTCGACAAATATTTTTACACATAATTTTTAAAAAATTAAATTCATTTTACATATTTAAAAAACAAATAAAGGAAATATCTCGAAAAGTACGAAATTACAAAAAAAAACAAATTACATATTTGGAATCATAGCGTATAAAGCCTGTGTCTACAAAATGTTAATATAGAGTATATATACTATATATATTAATACTATATAGTATATATATCTATATATATATATATAATAATATATATTATTATATATATATATACTTAGGGGGCTCGGAAGCCGACGGGGGACAGAGCCGGGGACGTTTTACATACCCCGTAGGGGAGGGGCGGAGAACCCCCGCGACACCCAAAACCAAAGAGCTTTAAAAATCATATTAAAGCAAAAAAAAAAAAAAAAAAATTCAAAAACTGACGGAGGTCCTAAAAATAATAATACTATATATGATATATATATATATATATTATATAGTATATACATAATATATTAATATATGATATATATAATATATACTACTATATATATGTATATATATATTATACTATATATGATATATATATATATATATATATGCATATATATATAAGACAAATGCTCTTTTTAATCCATTATTTATAACTAAATATAATATAGTATATATATATATATATATATATAGATATATATATTATATATATATACTATATATATATATATATATATATATTACACTCAACATCTCCTTTTAGTCTTATTTATAAACACGACCACTCATTGACAACTCGAGTCAATCACTGGTCAACGCGAGTGACGCACTGCTCTTTTCCGACAATATTTTAACATAGAAAATTTCGGTGTCAAAATGTGTGGGTCACTGTCTAGCACGGCTTTACCATATATACTATATATCATATATGATATATATATTATATATACTATATATATATTACTATGATATATATATATATATATATATATATATATATATATATATATAATATATATCCGGACCTTATGTTTCATGGTGTAGATAAGTGTTTTTACTAGCAATTAATTAAGATGTGAAAGAGAAAGATACGAAATATGAAAATATTAAAAATTTAACATTAAAATTAAGCAAAAACGCTCATTTTGCATGAGAAAGAAAACGAGATTTTAGTGCTAATACGTGAAAGAATTTAAGGCAACGGAAAAAATAATGTTTGTTGGTAAAATACGTTCCGTATTTTTTTTTTCATTTATAGATTCTGTGTATACATAACAAAACATATCATAACGTGAACTAAGAGGGCAGTAAACCACAACCTAACCTATATGGATCATCAATGCAGTAAAACTCAACCTAACCTATATGGATCGACGATGCAGTAAAATTCGACCTAACCTATATGGATATAGTTTGCCGTAACATATTTTTTCTTGTTTTCGGGTAAGATTTTTGCACTACAGAAAATATCCCGAGACGTCGCTAAGTCCCGGGCGATGCCAAGTGTACAATGCGTAAAAAAGTACGATATTATTAAATAATTACCGTTTTTTCGTATTTAAAATTTTTTTGATACTGTTTATTCACACTGAGATTTATTGTTAGTATCGTTTATGAAAAAATAATACTAAAAAAAAAAATATCTGTACCATGATACTTAAAAACATATAAACTTATATCCTTTTTATGGTGCAAATAAATGTTGTTTTGGGGGCGGGAAGGGGGGTTTCATATATTGTTAAATGATGCTAACAAAAAATTTCATTGCGAATAAACAGACTAAAAAAAATTTAAATAAAAAAAATGTTAATTATTTAATAAAATTGTGCTTTTCTACGCATCGTACACTTGGCAGCGCTTGGAAATGGGTTGCAAAGAAGGAAGAACGTTAAAACAAATCTGCAATTGACCCTGAAAGAGTTATAAAGTCACGCAATGTCACCGGAATAAGTTATGAAGTCTCCCAATTTCATATTTGCAGGAAAAACAAACCCGAAAATACTATGAATGGCAGACGAAATCACGAAAATTTGTCTACGAGGAATAGCTCTCCGCCGTACCCCCCCCCCCCGCCCCTCATTGTTAGCAAGATAAAAAAAAAAAATTTAACATAATGTTTATAAAAAAGGTGCAAAATTGAAATTTTGTCTTCATCAGTTTTTGGTCCGGGCATTTCTGTGGGATTTTCTTTTTCCTTCTTTGTATGTCATTTCATACATTTCCTTTAAGTTTCACGAAAATTGACTGCGGCTGCGGTCGATATAATTAACAAAGTCTTCCATAGACAAATGTTATAAATATGAAATTGGTGGGCGCCTTCAAAACTTTTTTCGTGGTTTTTATGATTTTTCGTTATTAACAGAGTATTTCAAACATTTCATGAACTTTCATGAAAATTGAGAGGTTTTCCTTTTTAATATATATAAATATATATATATATCATCATATATATATCTGATTCAGTATATATATTATATGATATATATATCATATGATATAATATATAGTATGATGACATATATGACTGAGTATATATATATACTGAGTACTATATAGTATAGTATAGTATTCATATATCATCTATATTAGCTAGTATATATATAGACCGTATATATAATATATATATATATATACTATATATTATATATATATATAGTATATCGATACTCGGCCGGTCCGCCGCGTATATTCATATATAATACTAAGTATACGTATTATACTATATCCTATTAGTATATGTATATGATGTATATAGTACTATATATTTCAATATACTCCTTATATATAGTATATAGTATTATATATATATGATATATATATATATATAATATAGTGATATATTAAAAGTATATAATAATATATATATATACTATATAATATATATATCAGTATATATATCATAATATATATATATATATATATATACTATATCATATATATATATTATATATAATATATATATATATATATATAATGCAGTATTTTAACATTCGAAATGTAATTTCATTTACCTTTCAGCCGAAACTAAATTCATGGACTTGATGAATTCTGAACTACCTAACATGCAAATCATAAAAAATAATTCTCGTCGTGTTTGATTACACGAAACACGGGAAATGCGAGTGAACAAATTTGATTTTCTAAAATACTGAAAATTAAATTCATGATAATATCCACACCCGCAAGCTCACAAACACACATCCACCTCCCCAAACTCTCTCTCACACACACACACACACACACACACACACACACCACACACACACACACACACACACACCAACCCTCCCTCACGCACACACACACACATCCACACCCACCCTCCTTCACATACACATCTAGACGCACACCTACACCTACACCTACACCTACACACACACACACACACACACACACACAGACAATGTTTTATTTCGAGAGAGAAAGATCGAGGCATCCACCTTAAAATTGGAGTCTCCTCCCTTCACTCGTCTCTCTTCTTGTCTGCTTAAGAGCGATAGACATTTTTAACCGAATTTATTTTTTAGATTAAAATATAATTTTTTTTTTCAAGAGTCGAAACGTTTGACGAATTTAATTCTATGAATAATAGGGGAAGGGGGGAATTTTCTTAAATCAAATCATCCCCCCCACCTCCCTCAACAAAATTACTATTTTGAAATATTAAAAACATTTAATAAATATTATTTATAAATATTTGCCTCACCGTCACAAATGTGGAAAAAATTACTAGAAAAGCTTATATATTTATACTGAAAAGTTTGGTCAAATATAGGCCTAATTATTATGATTTAATTATTATTACTATTATTATTTATAGTAGTAGTAGCAGTAGCAGTATCGTATTTACAGAAATCCTATGCCGACTGCCGAGCAGGTCAGGCATATCTACGGATGCACATTTATAGACGATGAAAAGGGATCGAGTGTATTCGACTAGCTGAAGATTCAAATGTAATGCCTACTTAATTCATAGCAATATATCCTACTTAATTTTTGCGTAATATTCCCCATCATACATACAACATAGGTTATTTAACAATAAATGTTCCTTATCGTTTGCTCTATCAGCCCTCCGAGTTTGTCGCAGAGGTTTTGAATCACCCTGTATATAATATATATATATAATAATATATATATTATATATTATTATATATCTATTATATATATTATATATATATATATATATATATATATATATACTATATTATATATATATATAGGCGCTACTCCTTTAAAAGGATGGTTACATAAAAAGACATGATATCGAAAAATCGCCGAACACTACTCGTGGAACCCTGCAGTCACGTGTTAGCTAAAACTCCAATAGAAGGAGAGCAAGAGTTGCCAAAGTTGCTATTTTTTAATTATGCTCCAGAAAGTATGTTAATTTTTTTTTTTTAAAAGGGGCTCGAGCCGGACGGTGGGAACCGTCGTCCCCCGCTGACAGAAAGACCCTAACTCTTTCCATCTTTGCGATTTAATCTTGGGTATTCCCTTTAGTTAAAAAAAAAATTTTTTTTGTATGTCTAAGGAGGAATGCCGGGTAGCTCTATCGTGCAACAATTCGATTATATTGATTCCTTCTTTTGGCTCTATATTGAAAGAACAGTTCATATATATATATATTATTATTATATATATATTATTATATAATATATATATATATATAATAATATAATATATATATATATATAATATAGTATAAATAATATGTCAGTGTCCTAAGCTGACATATGTAACTCGAGAACGGCATGCACCTACAGTAAAATTATATATTGGAAATCATCAGCGGAAAATTTTAAGGAGGGTTTTAAATTTTTTTTTTTTTTTTTTGCATTTATTCGTCAAAAATATTTAAAAAAAAATTATTTTCCCATTTAGGGGGCTCGAGCTGACGGGGGACAGAAGGGGGGACAAAGTCCCCCGTCGTCCACCGGGAGGCCGAGAGACCCCGACTCCTGCTATCTTTGCGGTTTACCCTATGGTATTCTTTAGTTAAAGTAATACCAAAGTGTAAAGGGGAGTAAAATTATTCTTTTTTTAACTAAAGGAATACCATAGGGTGAACCGCAAAGATGCCAGGAGTCGGGGTCTCTCGGTCTCCCTGTGGACTAGGCAAATGCCTAGGGCGGCAGAATATGAGGGTGGCCCTAGGTGGCTAGAACGTGGCAGACAACGACAGAAAAAACGAAAAAAAATTACCCTATGGTATTCCTTTGGTTAAAGTAATACCAAAGTGTAAAGGGGAGTAAAATTATTCTTTTTTTAACTAAAGGAATACCACAGGGTGAACCGCAAAGATGCCAGGAGTCGGGGTCCCTCTCGGCTCCCCGGTGTAAAGTCGTTTCGTCCCCCCCTTTGTCCCCCGTCGGCTCTAGCCCCCAAAATGGGGAAAATAATTTTTTTTTAATATTCTCGAAAAAAAAAATACAAAAAAAAAATAAAATAAAATAAAAAATAAAATAAAAACCCTTCTATAAAATTTTCCGCTGATTCCAAATATATAATTTGTTTTACTGTAGGTGCTGCCGTTCTCGAGTTACATGATGTCGGCTTTAGACACCCTGACCATATATATATATATATTATATATATATATATATATATATATTAATAAAATATATATATATATAATATATTATATATATAATATATATATATATATAATATATATTATATATATAATAATATATATATATATAATATTATATTATATATATATAGTATATTATTAGGGATCGTACCGTAGTATCGTATCGGTATCGGTTAGTATCGGCCCATTTTTGATGTCACGGTATCGGTTAAAATGGCCGATACTTAGCCGATACTTCTTACTTTTGGGTGAAAAATTATGAGAAACTTTAGATTCAATAATAAATCTAGTTCGATATACCATGCTAGTACCAATTTCGCAATTTAAGTTTTTTTTTCCTCGATCTTTCCTTTTTAACTTAGATTTTTTAGACCGTTTCTCCAACTTGGTCTTTAGCGTAAAATTTACCTATTTGGACAGCCATTATTATAATTTATACAGATTTATTCTACTTTTTTAGTTTATCAATTAGTATTTTTTTTTGTACGCAATTTCGTGAGAGCGTGTGAGTGCGTGAGTGTTTTTAAACTTTCTGGATTATTCATATTTTAGATATTTGCTGTTAATAGGGTTTTATCGTTTTAAAATTTTGTTTTTTTTTTTGAATACATTTTTTCTCATTTTTTCCTTTTTTTTTTTTTTTTTTTTTTTTTTTTTTTTGTTTTTTTTTTTTTTTTTTTTTTTTTTGCCTCATTTAATAAACATCTATATGGTTCTCATTAGTTGCACGCTTTAAATGTAAATATAAATCATTCCTATTAACACGTCTCCGAGAATCTCTTATTTCATAATTTCCGTTAGAAGTGTGGAGTATGTGCCTTAAAATCTTTCTTCCTTCTACTACAATATTCTTATGCTTCTGCTACTGTTCTCCTAACAGAAACAGATTTTCCTGCCTTTTTTGATTACCTTAACTACTTCTCACGAGACTGTTATAGCCTTCTCATCAAATACTGAGGTCCTTATTTAGGGGATTTCAATGTTCCACAAAACTGAATTGTTGGGTTCCTCTCGTACTGATTTAGTTGGGAAGGAAGCCGAATCATTCAGTATTCTCACCGATCTGGAGCAACTGATTAAATAACCTACACACCATTCCGGAATGCGTCCAACCGATTTTGACAATTTTACTTGACCTATGTTTCACCACTAGTCTTCTGTCTATAAAATACACACACCTTCGCTCATATTACAGCAAATCGACCACAACCTTAATTAATCACTTAATTTTAATACTTTCTCTCCAACATCTCCATCCTGCCTATGCGGTTTTTCTGGACTTTGATCGGGCCGAATTTGGGGGGCATTTGCGTTGCTTCTACGCAAACTATAAATTGAAGTGACTGCTTTGACTCTAAGACGCTTCAGATTCTGCGATAAAGTGGGAACTGTAATTGTTAATGGGAAGAGCAGGTTCATTCCTTCTTGGAATATAAATCTTTTTTCTCCTCAAAATCTCATGGTTCGATCGTGCCTTGTTCCCTAGCCATTCATGCTAGAGACAATGCTTATCGGTGTGGAAAAATTCTGTTCCTCTCTATCACTCTTGCCAATTTTTATTTCAGCTAGAAATGTTGCAGGGATACTCTTCGACGACCAAAGCGGACTTTCATTAAACGAATGCGCTGACTCCTTGGTTCTCCTACTGAACAAATCTCTCTGGCCTCTTTGCCAAAACATCTCTAACAACTTTCTGTAAATCAGATCCTTCACTCCCTCTTATTCGCTGTCTGGATGTGACTGTTGTTAAATACTCCAACTGAAAAAGGCCAATCATCTCTTGGCCTCCATTTTCCTCTAATTCCACCCATGGAACGATTCTGGTATTAACCTCATTCCTCCCTATTTCTCCTCTCAGGTGTTCCTATGTGCTTTTTACCTGTCATTTTCATTGGATCGGGTGCATGAGCTCCTGACCAATACGTATGAACGTTAGGGGAAGGCGGGTGGCCCGGATGGAATTCCTCTCCGAGTTTTGAGGGAGTTGCTTCCGTGATGGCCCCTCCTCTCGTTCACTATATTCTCTATGTCTCAATATACTAGAACTTTCCCTCAGTGTTGGAAGCGCGCAATGTCCAACCTATTCCGGAAAAATGATGCTGCTCTGATCCTCTACTATCGGCCCTATAGCTCTCACTTGCATTCTTTAGATCTTTGAAACCCTTCTCAACTCCACATTACTTAGATCATCTGGAATCTCTTTCCCTTCTTTTTGATTACCAGTACGGCTTCTCGGTGCTCGAGATCTAACTGGCGATATACTTTCCTATTTAAAAGATATTTTATTGGTTTTCCGCCCTTAGGAACTATCGGGAAGACTGTGTGTGGGCGCTTTGACATATCCAAAGCATTTTGACCGGGTATGGCAACGCGTCACTGCTCCGAAGCTCCCTCCTTTTGTTTCCTTCTTTCCTTGCTTACTTAGTCTAGCTTTCTTTCAAATCGCTCAATGTCGGCTGTTGTTGATGGGGCGACTTTCTTCTTTTTCTGTCCAAATAGTGGTGTTCCTAAGGGTTCTGTTTTATCTCCTACTGTTATTCCTGCTTTTCATCAATGATCTTCTCACCTGCACATCCTTAACTCTATCCACTCGTATGTCAGACTTGACTCCTTCATTTCTTCAACTCATATCAATTCTGCTCCCTCTCTTTTACGTTTGCTAGAATTCGCCTCTCGTCTTGAATCTTTCCGAATTTGTCTATTCTCGCTTGATCTGGAAGAATTTCAGGGGTGGGTCTGTCTCAAGCTTGTGAAATTTTTAATTTACTTTAAAAACCCACTTCTAACATAATCTCTCTCCTCTAGAGGCTATTTAAATTTTCTCTCTCTTTTCCGAACGGTTCTCTCGTCTCCTCCTGTTGACATAATAGAACCTATCTTGAGCCTTAGATCATAAACCAAAAAGTTCTGATAAAACCTCAATCACAGTGGTTGCTAAGGGTGCCCCAGAGAACTGGGAGTTCTGTTTTAGAGTGGAGACTTTATTTTTTCTCTTCTATTACTGCCCACCTATACAAGGGTCCATCCGCCCTTGTATGGAGTACTTAGCTCTCATATCGTGGGGGGCGGGGCCTCTGGTTTCATCCGGCTTTTGGATAGGGTCGAGTCAAAGGCCAAAAACTTATAAATGCTGTCCTGTACTTCTAGTTCCTTGATCCTTTAATATTTGCGGGCGATTGTTGGTGCTTATTATCCTTTTTCTATATGTACTGAGTATGAGGCAAGTGCTCGGTTAGGGAACTATTCCACTCGCGTACCACCACCTTAGTACGCCCCTCGCGAGAGGTGAGCACACAGGGGTGCTGTTCGGCCTAAAACGGTTTTTGTGTTGATGTTAGTAACTCCATACTGGTTCGCTGCGGTGCTTCCTTCTTTCCCCTGCGCACCTCTGGTTTCTGTGTGGAATTCTCTTCCATCATCTGTGTTTCCAACTCAATTTAATTTCCCCACTTTAAGCCTGCGTCTGTGCTCATTCTGCGTAATTTGCGTTAGATGGATTTTGAGGCGTTCCACACCCACTCCTTGAATAGGGTTCTGCCCGTGAGCGCCGGTGAACAAAAATGTAAAAAATAATAAATAAAAGGTTCTAATAAGGAATTCCTTAAGCTAGCTGAAACCTCCACAAGAATGGCACCTCCGACGGTGAACCACTTCTAGAATGCATTAAAATAGCATAACCGGGGAGCTTGCTGCCTTGACAATAAAAAAAAAAAAAAAAAAAAAAAAAAAAAAAAAAAAAAAAAAAAAGAGACAGAGAGTGGAAAGCCTGCCTATCTCTACCCTTGCTGGCAACAGAACTGAGGAATAGTGACGATGGTCGGCTTTTCAGCAAATAACCTATCTGAAGAATGAAGGATGTTGAATATGTTACG
>JABUQX010069118.1:0-22500 GCA_015478945.1 Trachelipus rathkii
TATACTTACATGTATACATATACGTAGTCATATATATATTTATATTTTTTTAGGTATTATCGATATTAAATATTTAAGTTTCATAAAATGAAACACGTATATATATATATATATATATATATATACAATTATAATGTATCTATATATATGAGTATAGATGCGTATAAATATATCCCCCACAGTTAATAACATACTATTTCTGATACCGTATATAACAATAATTCGCCTACCCCTTTGTTAACGAGTAAATAACGAAATACTAAACATAATATATATATACCTATATATATATATATATATTTAAACTTAAGAAATAAACCTTCCTGTGTTATCTAACACTGATGTCACGAGTGAGCAAATGTAGCATAGCCGTGTATGTCCCTGGTTACCATATCAGTAGAAAAGACATCACTCTATCAGAGTGAACAGGAAGCTATTAAATTGGATCAGAGGATTGACAGAGATAGATAATACTGTGTGGAAAGGTATGTAGCACTTTATTTAATTATTCAAACTTTTTATTGAATAAATAAAACAAGACTGTAAAATACATATATATTATGTTTATATACATATTGATGTACATATTACCATAATAAATTTTCTCTCCCCTCTATGTCGGGAGCCGATTTCCAGGGTGGAGAAGGTGATCATTTATATCGAAGAGAACTATACGACACAGAAGAATCAAAATTAGTATCGCTCGACTATATTATGAGTTGGTCTGTGTTAGCTTATCGTTGAGTTATAAATTAATGATATTGTAGAACATACGAAAGACGTGTCTTTCACTTAAAGTTGACTCTTGCCAATAAGATGTCGTCATGCTTATTGTGGTGCTTCCGTCTTCTCATCGCGTGGTATTTGGTTATAGTTAGTGTGAACTTCCACGCCCCAGTTTCTACCTGCAAAGAATGATTCAACAAACCTTGAGTGCGTCAAAGAATATCTGAAGTGTTGAAAATTTGATTTGCGTTATTTATATTGGATGGAATGGTTATAGTTGTTTCTATGAGCAATTAGAGCAGAGTTTAATTCGTCGGACCCTAGATCATTGCTGTTATGTTAATGTTTTATTCGTCATTGACAAAATTGTTTTGTTTCGCCGACGTACGATCTCTAGTGTTGCAATTATCCTGCATGGTACCGCTCACTCACTCACTTATCTCGTCCACCGTGGACTTATGTCCCGTTCTTTCCATGTTTTTTCAAGAGTAATGGACGACGCTTAGAAGGCAGACGAGTGAGAATACAGAAAGGCTCGGGTTCGGCGGGCTTTTAAACGTTCTGGGGTGATGGAAACTTTTTTAGGGGGAAAGTGTTAGAGCTACACAAGAGTCTCATCCTTCCAAAACAACATCGCTATGTTAACGTCAAGCTCACTACTTAACACCCGTTCCCCCCTAAAAGACAAGTTTTCCTCCCCCCGAAAAGCGGGTTATAAGAATACAGCCCCGACCTCATTGAATGCGTATACCGCATACATGCAGAAGACCTTCGCAACTTTGGCGTACTGTGTCGCGTAACCAAACGATTTTGCTATAGAGCGGTATAAACACTTATATACATGCGAGTGATAGACGGTCCGACGATTAAAACTTGCTCTACTTTTCATTATGAACCAACTATAACGCAATTCCATCAATGAGAAAATAATGCAAAATCAAATTTCAACACTTCAGATATTAGTTTAAGAAGTCAAATTGAATCATTCCGCATTAGAATTGGAATTTAACTATAACAAACAACCCAGAGAAAAAAAACTGGACTATATATACAGGAGAGTAGCTTTAATGGAAAACACGTATTTT
This sequence comes from Trachelipus rathkii, assembly GCA_015478945.1. Classification (NCBI taxonomy): domain Eukaryota; kingdom Metazoa; phylum Arthropoda; class Malacostraca; order Isopoda; family Trachelipodidae; genus Trachelipus; species Trachelipus rathkii. The sequence goes on from JABUQX010069118.1 coordinate 1,812, forward strand.
CTACATAGTAAGATAATATACGTCAAGCAGAGTATCCACCCCTCATTAAATCTCCGATGTTCCAGGCTGCTAGTCGTAATTGTTTTGTTATTCTGTTCTGTCTTCTGTAATTTTGTTTCTGCATAAGATCATCACCTGAAGAGGCCTCCGCGACCATAGAGGCGAAATAACGTAGTATTCACATTTAGAGAAAAAATAGTTTACAATCTATCATAATTTATAAAAGTTTTGAAAATAAATAAAGTTTAAATAACCAATGTTTATTGTAAGCCTTTTTTATTGGGTAGCCTGAAATTAATAAATTGTGTAAGTTCCTCTTTTTTTTTTTGTCTTTTTTCTCTCTTTAGTTTTCTTCTCTCTTTTAAAAACCCCTCCCGTTACCACATCCAAGAAGCCGTTTTACCCCTATTAACCTATGATTCTCCATTACATACTCTCACTAACACTTAAACACTCCCCACTTCTTTTACTATCACCAAACCCCTAAATTACCTGATTAATATAAAAACATATATACATTCAAAAAAAAAATATAACTATATTATATAAAAAATACTATGGTGATAAGTTTTTTCATAAGGTAACCAGAATAAGGGCTTAAATTTATATATATATAATATACCGTCAATAATATAATATTATATATATATACGATATTAGCTTAATTACCATCAAAAGATAATAGAGATTATTTAAACCAAACTATATATCGAATCGAGATTGGTCCTAGGTATTAGTATTTATAATTAACATAATAAATATATAAAATATAAATATATATAAAAATACACGGTACGGACATATATATATTAAATACTAGGACTTATTATATATATTATTATATTTATATTTATATAAAAAAAATTGTGTGAAGGGAGAGCACTGATTGAGAAATAAAGTTTAGAATTTCATCAGATATACATTAAGATTAATGAATAAATACTACATATTATTCACCATAAGTGTCACATATAATTATATATATAGTATATATATATATATATATATATATATTATAATATAGCTACTCATATATATATATAAACTAATACTATATATAAATATATACTATACTATATATATATATGTTCACTAGTTTATATTGCAACTCTTAAATACTTATACAATACTTATACTATAAATACTTATGTAATCACGTTATAATATTATATATATATATATATATAGTAATACAAGTATATTATATATATAGTGAAATTTATGATATAAAGTACGAAAATAAGGCGAAATTAGTAATCCAGTGTAGGTTGGTTATTTCTAGTTTGAAAGGAAAGATATCTTATATATAGTTACTTATAGTGATGTAAATATTATAATATTTTTTATTTTTTTACACTATTCTGAATCTAGTAATTTATAAAACTATGATATTATTATTATGTAGCGGTAAAACTAGTTCTAGTATATATAATATATTATCGATAATGATGAGAATAGATATATATATATGTATAATATATATATATATACTTCACGTTATTTTTCGGAGGAGGGAATAGGATCTATATCAATGATATATATTATATAGTATTATGAGGTACCTCATCTCCACGACGGGAACGTACGATGACAGGGAAGCCCGTGAGCAATCTGTCCGTCTATTACATGACTGATTACGAATATACCTGTTGTAGTTTGGAGGGTATAAGTAAGTGTTTACGTATATGAGAGTAAACCGAAATATGGTTTTTGAAAAAATATAATAAAATTTCAAGTTATCAGCTTAAGATAAGTATTTTTAGTAAAGAGGGAACTACAGCGCGTTTGTATATTCCATACTGTTATATTAATTAATCTTCCGATAGATATTTCGTGACATACAAACTTTGTAAATCGTAGTATTATGTACCGTGAGCCAGAAATATCATCAGAGAAATATAACTCTATTACCTGTTGTATTTTATTCCTTCCGAGACCGAAATCACAGGTATTTAAATCCTTTGTGTGATAAATATTCTTTGATTGCGTAATTCGTTTCAGTCTCGTCGAAGGATATATCAGAAATATAAGTAAAATTCATATGTCATTTGGGGAGAAGGTATGAGTCTTGGAGAAGAGGTCACGTATAATATCGCTTAAATGGTAATGCGAGCCAGTTCGAGATTAACTCATTTCGGAAAGTTATCCTATAAGATAGCTCAACGTATAGTGCGTACGCAGCTTAAAAGTGAGTGAATACATTACTTTATACTGTCTATAGGACAGCTCAAATAACGCTCAGAACTGTCTGGACTTGAACAGAGGTCGGTTGCGGAAAACAAAATATTTTTTTCTAACGAAACGAACTCCTGAGGCTTTTCACTGATAATGAAGACAGGATCATGAAGCATCTATTCTCTCTTCGAGAGTGTACGCACTAACATGACCCTACTTGTCTTGTTTGTGAGAATATATTTTTCGTTTTCATTTGTGATAATTGGCTTATAATCGCTAGTGGAATAATGATAGGATTAAAAGACTCTCTGGTGTATAGATGCGTTATCACGGATAGAGCGAACTCGGGCTCGGATCAGAGATATGCTCTCTTGTCAAGTTGCGGTCCGAGTGCGCTCTTCGACTTTTACTCAGCTCTGCGAACGGTCTACGACTCCATCAACGGATCCTGAAGACTATTAATGGGACCTTGTATATTACGAGATCCTTTGGTTGCGTAACAAGAAAGTTTCTATTAGAGATACCGCTGAACTCTCATACCGATTTATCCTCTTTCCTTATCCAGCAGGCACAGGTTTGTTATATTTAAACTCCACTTTTCCACACAGCTGCCTCAATCCGTTCCACTAATATCCCACTCACCCGAAGTTCAGAATTCTGTGACAGCATATAGCTTCATTCACCCTCGGTCGTATCCCTTCTACTGCTTAGAACCTCTTTCTGTGCGAAACATTATTTTCGTCGTGATCCTGAGACACGTTTGGCAATTTGGCTTATACATCGGGTGACCGCCTCTTCTATAAATACGGCTAGTTTGTTGTATATTGGTGGGGGAAATGCATTGAGACCTTACTTTAATCCTTCCGTTGTGGTATTATACCATATTTTCGATGTGGTTACCTTCAATACTTCTCTACTGAGAGAGATGAGCGTAGACCCCTCCAGAATATATATATATATATATAGTACTGTTTTATTACTACAATTCGTCATTAATTATATATACGGTATGCATTAGAATAATATAATACCTCACGTATTAGATAGGATACCGAAAACAGCGAATTCCCTCAACTTGATAATGCCGCAACTTAAGTTTATTATAAGTCGAATAAGGTGTTTGGTAAATTAGATTATTATATAATAAATAGAAGTATGAATATAAGTAAATATTTGATTGTTGTTGGGATATACTTCTATGGATAGTGTGATCGAGAATGTGGTGGTGATCAAAAAAAGCGGGTATTGTAGCTAATATCGTGTTTTTATTGACTAGGTCATAAGGCTTGGGTGCCCGGGAGAAGATGATAGTGAATTTATACTCTAAGCGGCATGAAGGTGGATTAACATGTTCGTGATTGGAGAGAAGATACTGTAATATAGATGTAAAGCACCTGAAAGTATTACTATGAAAGGTATAACACGTGAGAGTGCGTAGTTAAGTGTTAACAGTAAAGGTAGACGACGTGGGTTATCGAAGTGAAAAGTGGTAACCTTGTGATCTCACTTTGTTGTGTGGTAAACAGTGAATGTCCGCAGATTATTGAAGTATTTGCCGTTAATGTTTAAGAAAATCCAGGTGAAGAGAGTCTAGTGTAAATGGCGTGGAATGTTATCTTATAGATACAATATAGTTCGTGCTTTAACTGCTCAGGAATATTAGTTTATCTTGGTAGCTATTAGACTCGGAGAGAGTAAGATGATATAGTGGACAGAATCGTTGTGTAAGAATATTAGTGTGCAGCACAGTATATTTTAATGTGACACGCAAGGATATGAATTGGAACTCAGGCATTTAAAAAGTGTGGCGTTGTACTAAAAAATAATGGTCACCTTGAAATGTGAACAAGTTATATCCATAGAAAAATCTGGAAGAAATAGAGAATTCGGCTAATATACACGTAATAGCAGATGAGCAAATATACGGTATCATTAAATCTAAAAAAACTGCGCGCTTAAATAACTGTGATAATAAAGTTAGAACGCGTCCGATAGGAACTTGATAGATAACGAGTCGACCTCGAGGATACGGTAGAGAATGATAAGAGAAGGTAAAGATGCATGGTATCGGAGAATCGGTTTAATAAGCAGTTTAAACAAAGGGAGCGTGGTGATGAATCCTGGAAGTTTAAATCTAAAAGCCAAAGATGAGATCTTCAAAAGAAAGATATTTTGGAATTATATACAGGAGGAAAAAAAGGAGAGAGTGACGCTATAATGAAGTAAGCTCGTAGGAGAATAGGTTAATAAACAGCTCTTATAGAGGAAGAAGGGAGTCGAGCTCAGGCGAGGCAGCATATGACGAGAGTAAGGGAATATACGCCAAGTTCTTCTGGAAGAGAGATGGTCGGAAAGGGTTAAGATGAGAATAAGGGTCAGTCCTTGCTTGAGACGAGAACATTGGAGCCATAGGGATACCGGTGCTTTCTTAAGCTGATGATGACAACTAGATATGCTGCACGCGCATGCAGATCGTATCGTGAGGCAAATCATTCGACATATCTCTTAAAGACACGTGGTAGACAATATGATAATTTAAAGAGGTGCGTTAGTGCAACAAAATAAATAAGTTCTTTCGCGGTTGTGAGCGAGTGGTGTTGACATAGAAAGAGAGAATAATATATTGATATAGGTGTGAGACGAGATCAGTAAAGAGATGAGCAGAGTAAATGTACTATCTTTCGGAGTGTGTGGTTGTGAAAGAGAATAGACTGTACGTCACACATACCCCACGAGGAATAAATTGAACAGTACCGATTGCGTAGTATGAGATTATATTGCTCATGCTGTACAAGGATTACTGAGTATTGATAGTCCGTTGGACTTACACCATAGGATACTATAGTGTGAGTCGCGCGTCTCCGGGTGAGTATAATTTAGAGCATCATAAGTACGAGATATGTCTCGTGTGATTGAGTCAGTAAAATCCATGAGAATGTTCTTGTATCAGAGAGAGCAAGTGGAAATTAGGAGCGAAAGATCTATAGAGAAGCCAAAAAGAGGGAACTCGCAGAGCAGACACAGGCTTAACAGAGATTAATAGGGGAGTTAATGGCGGAGCGTTTGTGTGAGGGGTATGGTGTGCTGGGCATACGTAAACGCTCTGCGCGCACACAGGGATGAACCCTACCTCGACGAGAATACCATTAGTCGACAGGTCCGTGTCGTCAGTGTCCACCTCTATGACAGTCCTATGGGTGGGCATTTTTTCCGTCGTAATCTGTGCACGCACGCACTCTCTCTCATTAAGTGTGCGTTAAAGTTTTTAATTTTGTGTCTTGTGTGACTTTCGGAAATGTTTGAGGCAACTGAGATAAATATGTCACTATTGCATGTCGTGCTCAGCACGTGTCCTTTATAGTCCGACTCGTCTGATCTTTTTCGAATACAAAAAAAAATAAAATACCCCCAGTGTGGAGAAAGAAGGGTAGGTGAATGATGATGATGAGCTGATGGTGAATTGATTGATCCGATAATCAGAGTTAACGAAATGGAATAAAATAGATTGATTGATGAATATATATTACCTCGCGAGCTACACTTAAATTGTAACTGAGTTATGACTTAGAGAACCTACTCGTTAGTATATGCGTAATTGTGGATAATCCGGTCGTTTACTAATTATAAATAAAAATTAAAATAAATAATAATACTAGGATAGAATATATATTATAATATATATATATACAATACGTGACTATATTCGGTTATATAAGTATCGCTATACCTTATAATTAGTAATATTATCTGAAAAATTCTTATATATATCTTGCAAATGACTAGTATATCTATATAAATATATATATATATATATATATATATATATATATACATTACACTAATATAATTATGAAAAACTATTATGATTAATATAATAGCGCTATAAAATAGCGAAAATCATTTAATACCCTATATATTATACGGTGATGCCGTTCAATTATATATATAGTACAGTAAATTAGAAAATTAAGCGTACTAATAATATAAGTAGGAATTAGATATAATGTTACGTATACGTCGACGGACTACGGTATATATTGATTTTTTTTACTTAATGCATAATATCGATGTAATAAATTTGAGGAACTTACTCATTTATAAGATTTTCCACTCTGTTGGTATACAAATATTTAGAAGTTTTTTGGAGATTATCTTCTTTCTTCGAAGTTGAATATTTCTGAAGTTTTGCATGAAAATTGTATAGAACTCCCGTTTCTTATTCAGTCTCAGAATAAAGATGCGAGAATAAGATAGCGGGAGATGCCTGAAGATCTTTCGCCTAAAAAGCCATATATACTTTTGAGTGCAGCGTCATGTAGCTTTCCGATAAATCTTTCTGAGTTGGTTCTCTCGTGTTTCTCTGAGTCGCTCGGAATCATGGAGGAAAACGTATCGTCCGTTCTAATCGAACGCTTCTAGAGCCCGAGTTGGTAGAAGTCAATAGTTTTCATTGAATTACCGACTTACTTGATTAACCCTGTTCGCTACGCCTAATGCAGAAATTGTGAATGTGAACCCGAGGAGAATTAATCTCTTTGTGTGAAAATCTCAGTGGGTGCGTTATCAAAAATCCAATTTAGTTTCTTTCAATGTCTGCGTGTACTACTTCCTGTTCGTGGCCTCGGTGGTGTGGTTGTGTGGTGTTGGTGTGTGTGGTGTAGTGATGATGTAGTGGTGGTCGCTGTGTGGAGGTTAAGGTGTTGAAGTATAGAAAAAAAAAATTTCATGTGTAGAGGTAGAAATGTTACTTGTCGTAGCATGGTAGTGTGGTGTTGTGTGTGTGTGTGTGTGGTGTGTGTGTGGTGTGGAAAACGCGACCGTACATACATAACGAAATGGATGCAACAATGTTAGATTCAGGATGGTGAATAACGTGTATAGTTACGTAGGGAACCCAAGTAGTTTCGATAAATTTTACCTTTTGTTACGTATATTAAAGTTCACAAGCCGCACACCACTAGGGCTCGCTCGCTCGGATCGATCGTGGGCTTTATATTGGCGGATTAACGGTACTAGGTAATTTCGTGAGACGAGCGTAGGAAATACACGATCGAGGTGAACCCTGACGCGATCTAGAACCTAACTCGGCGAACCTTACGATCAACCCTAATAATAGACGGTAGACAAACATATTCTAGTCGTGCGCTATTTCGGACACTCAAGCTTACCGGACAATTTTATTCACTCCGTCGGAAGAAAAGGAAAGGCAATCTTCCGAGGACTAACATGAACTACACCTGGATTGCTGGTGCGCCCACTGTGTAATTTTAGCTCTAATTATATCTTAATTTATGATGGAAAGACACTAATTTGTTAGAGTGTAACATTGAGTGCATGGTCCGAAGACTCAGACTCGGCTAGTCGAATCCTTTTCTTCGTGAATCCCCTTTTTCAGTGCTACGGTCCTATCCAAACCTTGAACTTTGGGGCGTTCACGGCACGTACGACAACGTGTCAAACTTTGTGAAGGCCTACAAAGAGTTTTAGTATAAAAAACCGCCCAAGCCACCGCATAAAATTTTCATTGATCGCTCTAGAGACATTCTCTCACGCTCCGACTCGGAAACTATGGACATATTGGCTTTACGGGTTGAAGACGCATACTCAAGGTTCGAATGGGAATACACAACCCTAAGATTTTGTAGTGTTTCAACAACATTTCATGCCGGGATGAAGTTCAAAATCAGAGTTGAGAGCTAATGTACTTTTAGAACCGTCTCCAGTCGTCCATAGCGGTTTTGCATGAAAAGGAGTCAGACCGATAGGATAGAAGCAATACGAACGGGGAGCGAAGACAGCACACAATCACGATGTGAAGAGAAATCACGGTGGACGGAAGGGTGTAATTGAGACATAGATATTAAAGAGGAAATTACAATAAAATATTTGTTTTATGTTTGTCGTGAATAAAAGTTAATAAATGATAATTTCAAAGCCAGAATGAACTTCTTTTGATATCCGCACTACAGAGGTAGTAATAAAGGAAAATACTTTAAACTCTTGAACATTTGTGAGATAGCGTTATGGATATACAGTGAGCACCGCGGGCAATACAGAGCATATATACAACCTAGAGTTTAGTATATTTTCAGTATTTCCTCAAAATCACATCCTTAACCCTATATTACCACTGACTCGAGTTTTTTTTATCACAATTATCCATATAATTACCTGTGGAAAAAATAATTTGCATTAAATTACGTTATACATTTGTTCCTATTCCTATCCTAAAAAAAAAAAATCCTTAAATCTAAAAAAAACATGCCTTAAAAACTAAAAAATAAACGCCCGTTGCTAAAAAGCGGCACGAAAAAAGTAAAATGGTTCGGGAACCTACTACCTATTATATGACAATTATTTTTCAATAATACAGCCTTATTAAAAATTTAAAAGTCAGCTCAAGCTAAGCTCAAAAGCGAATAAATAATACCAGTAATTACGCCGCCTGCCATGACATAGCTACTCACCAGATTAACAACATTCATATATACATTACATCATCATCCATTTTATCCTTTACCGTGATAACGAAAAGAATTTATTTAATGTCCAAAAAATTCTCATTAGTAATACGTTTAATATAATGAATGAAAAGAACGACGAGAGACACGATATTTCTTTATCTCATGACGTTAAGTGACTTCCAAACTACCCCACCCGCCGTTTAAACGGCCTACATACTAATCTACCTATCCTCTCAGTCGTTATAGAAATAAATATCGTGTACGTGATTCTTTCGCCTGGTTTTTTTACACAGAGTAAAAGAGAAAACAAAGAGAAAACAAGAGAAAGAAAAGAGAAGGAGAAGCGCGCTAGCAGAGTGAGGCACTACGGGCGGAATACGCTACGTACTAACAAACTTTTTGTCATGGTTCTTTAGCTATCTTGGACCCTTTCCTCCTGCGTTCGTGTATCGTTATTATTTATATAGTGCGTCGTTGATCAGTGTGAGATTATAGAAAAAGAATAGTGTATTATTAATACGATATAAAAAAAAAATTTAAATACCTCATCCTATAAATAATAATAATACCGCCATTATTCGAACGAGCACGAGAACCAACCTCGATCGATTGGTCCCCGCTCGTTTATATAAAAAATAAAATTATAAAACGGACGGAACACGGACTCGTACGCCCATTTATTGAAACGAACTTCAGGGCAATGAAGCTATAATCCTTAATATTAGAACATGTTATATACATTATGTCAGCGAAGAGCGGAAAATCTTCAACTGGGATTGCAGTTCTGTACTCAAGTAATGAAAATAATAATAGACTAGAATAAAGGTCGAATTGATCGTCGTTTATCGTTCTATGATTGAACGCCGAAATATTTTTTTTTCTGTTCGAATCGTTATTCGTATTTGTCGTTTTGGTTTGTCGTTTGGTTTAAGTGTTCGAGTAAAACAGAGTAACTTACGTTTATCTTTCGGGTATAGGAATCTCAAAGATATTATACCTTATATTAAGTGGGCTCCACGACGGGGACGTACGATGACAGGGAGCCCGTTCTTTAGAAATTTTTTAAATAATTAAAATTTAAATTATTTTCTAAAATATTTCTTGATATATTATGCTTTTATAAATTTTAAATAATTTTTAAATCTAAAATTTGAGAGAAACTTTTAATAAATATAGAGGAACTATTATATTTATAGAACACCACTACGTTTATTCAATATTTATGAAAATTAATAAAGAATATATAATATAAATCACTTTTATTATAAGATAATTTTTATTTTCGCACTTAAGGTGAGAGGTATAGAGATATATTAAGTATTTTTTGGCGTGGAAAAAACTTTTTATTCAGGATAACAATATTTTACTTTTAAAATAATTTTTTAAATTTCTAACATATTATAAAAAGAAACTTTTAAAAAACATTTCTCACCGAGACGAATATTATTCCTAAAATAGAATCATCGACTTCAAGGATCTGACTAGATCTCTTGATTTTTTACGTTCTACACTATTTGCTTTTTAATCAGTATGCCCTTATTTCTTACCACAATCTTGCCTTCTACCCTTAATCCCATTCTTAGGGGCTGCTGAAAGCGCCTTTCGTTCAAAGAACGAGACAATTAACTAAAACACAACGTACGCTCTTGACTACGCTTTCAAAAATAAAATCTAGACTCGCACTTTTAATGTGAGGCGAGTATTTAGTTTTTTTTGCGGGATACGAATTTATTCAATAATATATTTAAATTGAGAAAAATAATAATATAAAATTAAATATTTTAACTTATTAATGGATAATTTTCATTCTCTATATATAGTGCAACTATTTAAGTGAGCTGGGGCTGACGTCATTCTATTATGTATTTTATGCAGGGTAAATGATATATTTTTTCAATAAAGAATAATCTGTGTATTTACTTATAATAATTTTTATAATCTAAAATAATATATTAGCAAACTTTAATAAATAACTTAACCTATACTATTGTAGGAGAGAGGTGCTATATGTCCTTATATTCTTGACTCACGGTAAATATATACTATATATTATTACCTATATATATAAAAATTTGCTCTACTTTTTTTTTTTCATACCGAGTATACTTCTCTCCTGTAGCCAGCATAATTCCATATATGTGAGTACTATATACGCGCTAGAAAGCGCCTTTATTCAAAGAGTGAAATTAAAAACAACTTCACTAATCTACACATAGTATATATATAAATAAACGTCTAATAATAAATATGACTATCACAGTCAGCTAGTAGCGGCTGCGCCGCATTTAATTTTTGCGGGAACGAATTTATATTCAATATTTATTGAAATATAAAAAATATATATATATATATATAAAGTAACTATCGTTATGTTATTTCTGTGGATTACTGTTTTTCGCTGATTTTACTGCGCGTACTCTATAAGGGATGACAGGGTGACATCAGAAAACTTAGTTTTTGTGCTTGAGTAATATACGCGATACTGTTTGTTAAGTATTTGTAACTCGATTATTCATGTGAAAACAATATATAGTTGCATAATATATTATATATTGGACATCGAATTGTACTTATCTTTGTTTGGATACCATATTCATTTAATTACGACTTAGGGTGTGGAGGCACTAGAACTTCTCTAAGTATTGTTTATGGCGGGAAAGGCTTAACTTCACAAGCAATCAACCAACGACATATTCTTTAATCAATACTGTACTCACAATCATAAACAATTATATTATAAAAAGTAATTTAAAAAATACTCTCACCGAGATCGAAGATTTGTCATAAATTAATGATAACACCATGACGTAAAAGTTTGCTTTTTTATTTCTTCTACACGAGCCTTCCTCACCTTACGTGCCCAGCATCTTATGGCCTAATATATAAGCCGTGTACGCTTCCTTGCAAAAGAGCAATTTATAAAAACCTTGTCAGCTATCATCATCACTATATATACCGTCTCAAAAATATATCTAACTACACGTAGGGCGCCTGCGCTCACTTTAAGTTTTTTGAGCGAGGAACGATTTATTCGATATATTATATTTAATGTGATATGATATAAAAATAATAATATTATAATATATAATATTTCAATACTTATTATTAAGAAATAATTTTCATTTTCGCACTTCGAGTGGGGCCATAGACTTTAGTTTTTTGCACGGCTAAAATAAATAGTATTATTTAACCTGAAACTATAAATCAATATATTAGTATTTGCATAAAAATTAAAAAATTCTAAAAGCAAACTTTAAAAAAATACTCGAAACAAGATTTCCCTAAAATAAGAGGGTGAAGACATCTCTACCATGTCCTACTGTTGTACAAGTAATTAACGATCTCTGTAATCTATGAGTTGACATTTATAATTATGTGTGTACAACCTACTGCTTGCCCTTTACTTAATCCCAAACATCCTAGGGCTGCCGACGGCGCTTCTTAAGTATAAGGATAAGATGTGTTATCTTTAAAAACACAGCCTCGACGTGGGAATAGTATCTTGAAAAATTAAGTGAGAGCACTATTTCAAAATCTAACTGATTTCGCTAATGTTAAGAATAAGAGGTGTGTGGAAGTTTGCAAGCGCTCGCCATCATTAAAGGTTCTTTTCGTAAGCGTTGTGTGACACTGATGAAGTGAAAATTTACTTTTTATTAGTAGTTTATGAAAATCTAACAAGACATAAAATTAAATAAATACTTCACTTATCTATTCCAGTAATAAATTTTCATTTCTCTTGACGATCTGGGAGGTGGAAATGAGGCTGAACGTTTGCTTTTAGCAAAGATTAAAATGCTTTGTGAAGCTCAAAAATGGCCATTGTGTGTGCCTTTCAGTATCTCATTTCGTTAATAGAATTTTAAATCTAAATATAATTTATAAAAAACAGTAATTATTTACTGAATATTGCTAGCAAAATATATCCCGGAGTTTAACGCACGAATATTTCCTATATCTGAGCCACATCGCAGATCTGTAAGTAAGGTCGTTTTCAAACTCGTAGTAATCCTCTTACTCACAATATTGTCTACAATTCGTTTAGACCTGTTTCTACTTAATCAATATCTTATGGCTGCCGTATAGCGCCATATATATTAAGATGATGATTCATACAAACACGTCGATTGTTTGAGCTCACTGTGGGTGTCCAAATAGATACACTAATACTGATCTCGTTCTTTTGATGGAGATGCGTGGCTCTATTTAGTTTTTTGCGGAAACGATTTATTCAATGATATATATTTAAGAAAATTACAATAAAATAGATTTTATATAAATTTGTACACTTATTAATGTTTGCACTATATTATGTTCGATTCATACGCAGCTTGCGAGGTTAGGGTGTATAGCGGGGCGCCCATATTTAGTTTTTGGGAGTGGGTGTGGTTAAAACGTTCACTTTGTTATAGTATATAAACGTGGTCTAAATGCGCATAAGACTGCATGTATATTACACTAGTTAAATAAAATTCTTTAAATCTATAAATTATATTTAATGCAATTTTGGTTAAATGATTTAAAATAATACTCTAAATATAATCATAAAGCGACGGTTTATTCTTTCACAAAGAGTATTTAACTACAGCACGTCCATCCACGATATTCATCCAGTTCAGCAAATTTATGAATCAGATTAAGACGAGAGGCAATTCGGTGCAAAAGAAGGAGAAGATTTGATTACACTATGTAGTATGGGTATCGAGTTTATGGTCATTATCTAAAATGGGTTATAAGAGGTTGGATGATTCAGCAAAGAAATATGGAATTAGAGTATCAGTATGAAAATATTATAGCCAAAAGCAACATTTCTTCAACCTACAGTTAGGGCGCTGCGCGCGTTTTTAAGATATATAGAAAGATTACTTTGATATATAATCTTTTAGCTATATCATCTCGCATTTTAATCAATTGACTCTTATAAAAGAAATTATTATAGAATAAAGCAGTTAAAAATTGTTCTATGATATTGACCAGGAATGAGATACCAAGAGGAAGAAGGATTAAAAAAGAGGATGGCGGGGCGTCCAAAGTGTGAGTGATGAAGATATTTTGTTATTTTTGAAATTTTATGATTTCATTTTAATTATAGAAGATTTCAACTTAAAATTATTTTTAAAAATCTAAAAATCTAGAGAAAACATGTTAAAAAAAACTTGACGCGACAGGAGAAATGACGAAGATTTCTTAGAGATAGAATGCCCTGTATCCGTAATCGCTTTGCCCCTTTTTTTCCTCACCGCCGCCTTTCTCTCTTCTTCCTGCAGCATATCACGGGCCGACGATAAGAAATTGTGCAGATACCCTATGCATTGCAATAAAGTAGAGAGGAACTGGAAATAATGAACGGAGAAAACGAAACGCTATAAACGTTTTACTCCCTTCAGTACTGAAATTGCTTTAGATACGCAATAAGAAAATTTCTGGTACAATCGCATATTAGGGCAGATACTTTCGTGAATTCTCGCGCTCTCCTGTGATAGTCATTGAACGAGAGCGATCAAATTTAGAGAGGGACGATGGATCGAGGACTTGTTGCAAGAAACAGGTATTGATCGTTTGGTCTGGAGATAAGTAGCAATTTGATATTTTCATGCTTAAGCATATTTATGTAAAAGGAAATTATCTTCATATTTTTAATTTGCTGTGACAAATCTTTTAAAAAATAAAATTTATAATAGAATTTTCATATTGAAATATTCTAGCAGAGTTTTAGGGAGAACGATGAATTTTCCATTTCCACTATTTAATAATTTTGAACTATCGGACGCGCAACCGGCGCGCATTTAATTATTTAAGTTTTTTTTTCCAGTAAGATAAATTTTAATATAAACTTTTATAAAAAATTATTCAACACTTACCGATTTTCGTCGTTATATAGCGATGCTATAACCGATATTAGGGTCTCCGAGAGCCTTTAGTGAACCATAAGCCGTTCTACGTATTCTCGAGACACGCCATGGAGTTTGAAGGGTGCGTACCGCTTTGTAAGTCTTGAGAGAGAAGTTTTAGTCAGACAAACAAAAGTCGATTTCGGAACTTTGTTCATTCCCGCATTGGAGATTACACACGCTGCCTCACAACAACTAATACTGAATTCTGTTGAAGTTTATATTGCTAATACGAGTCTCTTTAAGAAATCTAATCATGTAGTCCTCCACGTATGTCCCCGTAGGGAATACGTCGCACGATAGTATCTCTTCACGATAGGGTTCGATATATGGAGACTCGAAATTCTACCGCTTGAAGCGTAGAAATCTTGACTAGAGACAATATACATAAGCTCTCTAAATGATTTTAGGATAAATTGAACTGTGGTGATCTGGTCTGCAGACTCAAAGGTTGTGCTTTGACAGGGATGGTGTGTTGAGACGGATCAAGAAAATATGTATAGATTCCTAATCATCTTAACCCCCAAATTGGTGTTGAATATGGAAAATCCATTCTATCTCCTCGCCACCTACATCAATAAATAAGAAAGGACCCAAGCTATTTTCAGTGTTGTGTAAAATGAAGTTATCTAAATAGAAAACATGAAAAGTATTGAAAGACTCATAAGAGGCAGTAAGTTTAGTTTCATTCTGAGAAAGATAGCACAAGCTAAAGGTTATTATAGCGGTATAAGAAGTTTTTAAGCCACAGAACATCAACGTCTGGAGATTCGAAATATATATTAAAAGAAAATTTATATATATATATATATATATATATGATTAATATATATTATATATATATACATATATATATATATATAACATTTTTAATTAAATAAGTTACTTTATATATCTATATAAATCATAACTTTAAATAGAGTATTACATAAACCAGTGATTTTAAACACGATTTCAATCCTACGAATTTGAGAAACAGACTGCAAACAGACTGCAAACATATCCTTAAGCATATCGAATCCCATTAACAGAATGGAATATTGATAAAATTCAAAAAAAAAAAAAACTATTTAAACACTTTCAAAATGTCAAAGGACAGAAAAGAAAAAGAATCCTTGATCTATTAGGGCTCTGCCCTTGAAGGAAGGTGAAAAGGTATAAAAAAAACCTCCTGACAGTCCACCACTCACACTGTTTTATAGACCGGTTGAATTTTTTTATTTTGATATTAAAAACTTTACCTTAAATAAAGAACATAATAGTTTATTTATTTACAGTAAAATAAATTTCGTTTTATATGCAGGAAAAATTTAATCAAATGAAATATTTAAATGTCAAGCAATTATTTATTTAAGTTTAATTAACTTTTGACTTATTTAAAATAGTTATAAGAAATTGATATTTGCTTCTTAAGACAACAGACAAAAGTCTATAATCGACTCTAAAGTAAAAAAAAATATTATCAGTACATCGTTTCTTTGATTGTTCGCATGTTTTTTGGTTCCTGAAAAGCCATAAACCAGATCAAAGGAGACTGTGTCTCCTCCACTAGAATTTCATTTTATCTATACTGGTTAGTAAATTATAATAACTCTTCTACTATTATATTTTCCCATGTTAAGGAATGATATCACTTTAGTCATCTATACGAGAATTAATATCTCCTATGTTTGTAATAAAACACTGAGTATAATAAATATATATATACCATAAGGCACTTATTAAATAAACTAATGCGCTATTTAGTACACTAATAGTTTAATATATATATTATATATATTATATACATATATTATATATAATATATATATATATATATATATTATATATATATAGGTTTACGTATTAATATATATATAATACTATGACTCAGTACAATTATACACTAACAATTAAATTATATATATATATATTACATAATTCTGAAACGAGTGTATAGTGAGTAACTGAGTAGTTCACTAAATAAAGATAATAAACCTTATCATAGAATGTATTAGTACTCACTACCAACTTATTGAGAATACACATACGCTCACATATTTATCGTCAGATATACAGAGTAAATATTAAATATTACGCCGGTCGAGGGTATCAGCGATCGGATTCCTAGGCACTACGGGTCGCGCTTTGACGGGACGCTCTTATTATATATAGTATAGCGTTTTGTCACTTCCTCACGTGATCTATATAATCATAAATAAATCTTTAAGTGTATATTTAAATTCATTATATAAATTCTAAGATTGAAATTATATAATTATTATTGACTCAACGAGTGTTAAGTTTTATTATATTATAAATATTGAATATACACTAAATTTTATTAAAAATAAAACGCTTTATTTAAATACAATATCTAATTACTTTTTACAGTCACCGCTTAACAACTAAAATGACTATGATTTTATAATGAGTTTGGGAGGTCACTATTAATATAAAGATAAATAATAACTAACACCTATATTGACTCAAAAATTATCTTAAGTTATATATAAAGAATCAATAGAGTTAATTTTTTGACATAAAAGAAGAATAAATAATTCTCGACCAATCAATACGAGGTCATATAGATGAATAATGAGTATTACTCGGACCAATTAACATAGATATAGTGAAAAACATTTCTTCTTACCTTAGTCTATAAATAAGTATCTTACTCAGTTCAGTCATTAGTTTCAGTTTTGAGAAAATATACTTTTATATAAAAATATATATAATTAAATTAATATCAAATGATCTTGTTACTATACTTGGAGAATATATTTAAACCTTTTACTCTAGTGATATTTATAGAGGTACCTTAAATCAGCATGGAGATTATAATATATTTATACAAAAGGTATAATTATCCTTATAAATAATTAGGCCTAAAATTTTAATGGTACCTTATAATACTAGATATTAGTTATTTAGCATACCACATATATTTATACAGAGTATATAATAAGGTCAGTTTTGGTAAATATATTTTGTACCATGTGAATTATATAAAATGAGCCTATTATAAATCTACTAACCCCTAGTGACCTATATACAAAAATAATAGGAATTTATATCTCATAATAAATTATTTTAAGGCCTAAAAGTAGTTAAATTTCATAATACACAATTTTAACAGTAGAGAGGTCAGTTTCTAGTATCTGTTAAGGAGTAGCTGAGTATGATTGTTTATTCTCGTGAATGAGATTTAGTCATGTAATATGTTACATAATAGAATAATTATAATTTAATAATTAATATAATAATAATTAAAATTAAATAATATAGAAATTTACCGAATTAAATTTAAAAAACTTTGAAATATTTTTTATATTAACAAATCTAGAGAGTAAGCGATATATAAGTAATATAAATTAGTTAAATAAGTGAATTAATTTAGTGTATTTATTATTATAATTAAGAATCATTATAGAAATATATATATTATCAAAATAAAATTAACATGATTCTAAGTGTAGTAAAGAAGATATATACTTATATTTGTTATTTTTATACTTATTACTAATGGCATATAATAATGTAATGTTAATAAGCGAAGTCAAATAAGATAAACTAAAACGTGGCATAGCTTGGTGTAAAGGGGTGCTAGGGGCTTGACCTTTAACTGAGATTTACTGATTTATTGCTTTACATTATGTAAATATTTTATAATAATATATAGTTCATTTATATTTATTTTATATAATAAAATTTATATATAAAATTTTAATAGTAAAGTTATTTTTTAATATAAAATAATTGAATAGTGTAAAAATGCTTAATTAAATAAATAAATAAAGTTATCCTTTTAACAGTTTATAATATAAATTATTACTTTGATTCAATAAGATAATGTTAGATTATATTATTATAATAATATAAGTTTTTATAAAGATATAACATTGAATAATTTAGTTAATTGTGAATGAGTAATATCAACTGCACTTGTTTAATTAATTAAAACATGACATTCTTGTAATCAAATTATATACGGAAAGCATAAATCAGTTCATCGTTCAAAGAGGAGTGTGGGTTGTAGTGTGTGGTGTGTGTTATAAGTATAAATCCTGTGTGTGAGTGTAAGTAAATCTGTGTGTTAGTTAAAAGTAATAAATATCTGTGTGTAGTATAAGTATAATATAATCTGTGTGATTAGTATAGTATAATCAGTGTGTGTAGAAGTGTATAATATATTATATAATATCATCTGTAGAGTGAGTGTATAGAAAATCTGTGTGATTGGGATGTAAAGTAAAATCTGTGATATGAGTGTAAAGTAATAATCTTATGTCACAGAATATGAGTTACGATTATGATGATTGACCTTTTTAACCGGGATAAGGCTAACTATTTTAAGTGAGTACTTAAAATCTAATGGGTAAAATTAAGTTGTATATAGTGATGTGTGTTATGTTTATAAGTGTGTTGATGGGTTGATGTGTGTATAATGTGTGACCTTATTATATTTAGTAGTGTTGTATTATATAAGTTGTTATAATTGTAAGTATTGAGTCACTATGGTAAATGTAAAGTTCATATGAGTGAATGTGGTATTAAAAGATAGTTACATTAAGTTGTATAATATATGTTATGATAATGTTTACCTAAAATAATAAATTTTATAAACTAAATATATTAATACAATTGATTATTATTTTAATGATAAATATGACAATTTTTATATATATAAATAATGATATAATTTAAAAATATAATAATTATTAAGAATAAATTAAATTAAATAATTAAATAAATATAATATAAATTAAATATAATATAATAAATAAATAAATTAATATAATATAAATATAATAATATAGTTTAATAACAAATTAAAAAAACATAATTAGTTTATAATAATAATATAATATATTTGAAATGATATTTAAAAGCAAGTAGTATAAATACATATAGAGTTTAGCATATTAAAATAACATTATGTAGTATAAAGCTAAGATGTATAAATTAAAATATTACATATTAGAGTTATATAAATGAGCATAGTATAAACATGAGTTTATATAAATAGCATATGTATAAAATAACATAATGAAGTATTTAATGAGTCATAAACATTGAATATATAATATATAAAGAGTATCACAGAAAAATGTAAAAACATATATTTGTAAGTAAATAAGTACTATGATAAAGCTATGATTAATTACATAAGCATACTAAATTATACTACATATCATTTTGGATGTTTAAGAGGATATGATCTACAACCTCTTAATTTAGAATATTATACTATGATTTTAACTGAGCTATATTAAAGTATGAGATATGTTAAATATAGTATATATAATATAAATATAATTAATAATATGATGAATTAAATGAGTAAATCACTATTGATGATTTAAAATTGCACTAGTATCACAACAATTATAAGATATAGTTTATAATATAGCAGTAAAACTAAGTATAATAATATACAAAATAAATGAGCATAATTAACTTAATTCACCCTAACTTGGTTATGACTTAATGATAATACTAACCTATTACTCTATATTTAAGATATATTATTTTGGTTCGCGTTATGAATATTATTAACACTGAGAGTCTTTATTAAAGGATAATGATAATTAATATAAATATATGTTAATAATTAATATGAGTTAATAATATATATATATAGTAACACTCAAAATTAAAGTTTATAAAATATATATATTAATAACTATTTTTTTTTATATTAGGGTCAGTAAAAGAGTACAGTATAAAAATAATGTAAGTTATATATATATATAATATAATATTATATTAATATTAAAATTAATATGATATAACTTAGATAAAGTATACAGTATTATATAATAACAAATAGCAATTAATACTATATAAACTACTACTCTTGTAATTTGCTATTGAATAACTAAATTAACATTAATTTTATATTATATTATCATATATTATTATATAATAATTATTTTATATATTAATTTATAATATATATATACTTATAGAATTATTATAAAATTACCTTAATAAAAACCTTTATTATATATAGGTTAATAATATGTATAATATAATAGTATAATAATATTATATTAAATTATTATTTATATATTTAATATATATATAATTAATATATATATATTAATATATATTAAAATAATAATATTAATTAAGTATATATATTATTGAGTTATTATATAATTAATTTATAAATAT
>JABUQX010069119.1:10000-15910 GCA_015478945.1 Trachelipus rathkii
GCAGACGCAAAATTCCCGCGGGAATGAAAAATATATACAATGTAACTATTCAAGAATTTCTTTTCAATATACTATGAGTCATTCATTTTTAATACAATTGTACGAAATTTATAAAAACATATACTTTACATACCTTAAAGCAAGTAAATCAGTGAATCAAATAGAGGTGTTACCTAACACCAAAGGATTAGTATGCTTTTGTTTTACTGCTTTACTGTTTTAACTCACTGCTTTACTGCTTTTAACTCATATGTTTTACTGCTTTACTCATGTTTTACTGTTTTAACTCTATACATTACATACCTTAAAGCAGTGAAATCTAGTAAATCGAATAGAGGTTAACCTACCCTAAGGGGAATTAGTAATGCTTTGTTTACTGCTTTACTGCTTTAACCTCTCTGCTTTACTGCTTTAACTCCTCTGCTTTACTGTTTTTAACTCATACTATTTATTATCATTAACGTTTTCTTTTATATTTTTTTATTTTTGTTTTATTTATTTAATTTTTAATTATTTCTATTTTTATTTTTGTTTTAATACTTTTTTATTTTTTAAAATGTAAATGTAAGAATAAAAACACACACAGAGTTTCGGTTATATATAAACATTTTATTTTAAAAAATGTAACGAAATTTATTAAAACATATACTTTACAGCCCTTAAAACGTAAAACAGTAAATCAATAGAGGTGTTGCTTAGCAACAAGGGGTTAGTAAAGGTTTTGATTTACTGCTTTACTGATTTTAATTAAACTCATTATTCATTATCTACTTGACGAGTATGGATGTGGAGAAATTTACGTTCCAAAGTCCGGCCTACTTCTGTAGTGGGCCGCGGTTGTGGTAAAACCTTTCTAATTATTAAAATATTTTAAAAGGAAATGGAATTTTGAACAAGGCCCTGTAAAAATAATATGGTGTTTTTATAATGTTTATCAGGAAACAATTTAATATAAAAATGTGATTCAATTTCATGAAGGCGTATACGATATTAGATCGTTGACAATATACAAGGTCACAAAATTATTGTATTAGATGATTTAATGCACAAATTGAATTTGGAAATAGCAGAAGCGTTCACATTTTATTCTCACCATCTAAATATCTCGGTGTTTTTCATAACGCAGAATATTTTTCATCAAAGCAAGCATATGCGAAGTGTTTCTTTAAACACTCAATATTTACTGTTGTTTGGACAGAGAAGAGACATGAGTCAAATTAATGTATTGGCAACTCAAATGTTTCCTCTTCAAAGGAAAGATTCTTAAAAGTATATAAAGAGGTTACTTCGATCCCCCACGGCTATTTGATGTGTGAACTCTTCATCCAAAAAACACGTACAGAGTGTTACTCCGCACCAAACATTCTTCCTTACGAAGATAGAAACTGTATACATACCTGAATAAGGAGTGCTCTAGTTGCCAAAGTATTTACCTCTTATAAAAAATTTAAAAAAAATTGAAACCATCTGAAAAACGTAAACTAAATAGTGAGGATGAAATTCATCCAGCGTGTATGTGAAGTCTGTTTAAATCTTATAAAGGAAATGTTCCTTTTAAATCAGACCTCAGAAGGTAAAGCTACGTCGTTATAGAAACATCATTAAAAAAACTCTCCCTCAACATAAAAAATTTGAAAAATAAAAAGAAGTTACTTCAGAGAGAGGCGGAGGAGTATTCCTACCATTACTCTTCTCCGTTATAGCTCCACTGAACTAAGTGGTTGTCCCATGAAATGAAGAAAGGTTGCTGTACTTCCATATAATGAATATGAGAAAATGAAGTATAATAATTCAGCATCTGTACAGAATTCAGTTCCTCAGATTCATCATTCACAACCTCAATATGGCCAGTTATTGCCACCCACTGCGCAAAATCCCCAGTCACAACCCCAATATATGCAGATATTACAGCCCAATGCATTGACATTACAACCTCTTTCACATCAGCAGCAACAGTTGCATCAACAGAACCCTTATATTGTGAACGACTCATTATCTTCCAGCAGCCTCTACCTCGCTAAGCTTATATGATCCTAGAAGTTGGAACAGAATAACCAAATATGAGAAAAGAAGTGTACAGGATCATTAATTCCAGACATTAACATCATGAGAAACGCAATCTTATACAGGATGCCATACAAAAATGATAGATCTTAAGACTTGCACCTACATCATCCCTACGTATCCACTAACCGTGAATGTTAGAATATACTAATGAGTAAAAACTCGAAAGTGAAAAATGAAGATAAATTAAAAAATATCCAGAGGAGAGCTTGCCTATTAGAGTGCGTAAATCAGGAATATATATTTATATAAATATTTTTAAAAGAACAATTATCGTTTGAATGAAGCAGGAACAGATTGTAATGATGATGAAATAGTTAAAGGTTCAAATATTGTGGATTTGATAGCTGATATCTCTCACGTAACTGGAAGAAAGGCCCTGTAAAAGGTTGGAATGAGATCAAACAAGAACTTCAGACTATTAATTTTCCCAGAAGTTTAATCTTAAATACACAACGTTTAGCAGATTTGGATAATATCCCAAAGATGCCAAGACCTGATTCAAGTCCCTCAGGCACTTCTTACGCTTCAGATAAATTTAAACGTGTTACCAGAGGAAGAAAAGCACCTTATAATAAACATAGGTGGATTAAATCGTAATTTATGTAATATCATATATTTTTATTTAGTTTGTAATGCATGTATATAAATAAATAGTTATTTTAGACCTTTTTTCTTTAACCTTTTAACTTTATAGCACATTTTGGTGACATATAATATATTATATATAGTGGTATATATATATATATATATATTATATATATAATATATATATATATATATATATATATATATATATAGTGAGATGATGATTGTAGATATATATATATGATATGTATATATATATTATTATTAGCGTTGTTAACTGTGTGATCATAGCTCACATGGAAGGGCAAAGGAAGTAAGTTGATAAGTATTACTTCAAATCTGAGGGAACCAAATAGTTTTGGGGGTTCACTTGGAGTTTGTGCTTTAAAGGTATCCTAATATTGAAGGAAAAAGAGTTTTAAGCATAGTTTGTTTAGAGGGCGGTAAGGGCATTTACTCTACATAAAGCCCTGTAGATAAAAAAATTTCCTACCGGAAAACCAATATCTCGCAAGCTCGAAATAGATATGGCATGTTGATTGTATCGGAATTGATTAAAATACAGCTCTTATAAATGAAGAGTTTTCATACATACTTTTTACAATTGACGTATACTCTAGATACTTTTGGTTGAAGCCAATAAAAGATAAAAAGATTCAGCTAGTACAGTTGCCGATGCCTGTAAGCGTTTGAAGATTGATAAAGGATGACGAGCGGGAGTAAGCACCTAAATCATTTTTGAAGATTCAGGAATGGAGTCAATGGCCGAGAGTTTCCAGGAGCTGCTCTGGGAGTATGGTAATAAGCTATTACAATACATTTTCCGTAAACAAAAGCGGCTATAGTTGAAAGAGTACAGCGTACTATTAAAGAGCGCATGCATAGGTATTTTACTAAGATGAACACTTTTAAATATATTGATATACTGGATGATCTGGCTTATTCTTATAACAGGTCTTACCATAGAACTATAAAGACAACACCTTTAGAAATGTCAAAAACTAGAGGCCTTAGAACCCAACTGCATGAAAAAGAAAACAAAATAAAAGATAATTCAGGAATAAAAGTAAACGATTATGTAAGAGTATCTCGAACAGAAGAAAGGTTCAGAAAGGGATATGAATCCGGATGGACTACTGAAGTTTTTAAAGTGCACAATAATCCGTCAATAGTCGTGATAGTTAAAGTTATATTATCTGGAGGATTTAAATGGTGAAAAAATAAAAAGAGTTCTATAAAACATAAGAAATACAAAAGTAAGGTTCTCCCTGTAGGTACTGCATGAATATAAAATGTTATGAATAATTAGATATTGGCTACGAGAGGCAAAGGGAAAAATAACAGCTACTTGTGAAATGGAGGGGATATCCTGCTAAAGTTTTAATCTTATATAAAGCAAGTGAATTAAGAATTATAAATCAGTTTTGTCAAATTTAATCATGGAGAGTGTGAGGAGTCACTTTTTATTTAACTCTTTCCGTCTTCAGCCTCTTTGTATTTACATCCTGATAATAAACTCTCGGATTTTACGAACTGTGTTAAATGAATCCTATACACTTGAAAGAGGAGGTATAACGAAAGTAAGGATTATGTGAATGATATTAGGAATACGGACATAGAGAAATTTACCTCACAATCTATTCTGGATGTTGGTGTACAGAAGTGTAGAATGTGTTGAGACTATATTACAAGTGAAAGATACTCGTGATCTGCCTAGGTCTAGGATTGGCACAAACGAATACTTCTTTGAAGAATTTACTTTGCGCAGGTCATATTTTAAATCGTGCCTGCTATTTTCAGTCTTTAAACGTTCTCTTTGAATATGAAGTATTATGTGCAAGGAACATGGTATAACAAAACTGAAATGCGTACCTATGAAGATAAAGTAATAATATCTTTAAGCTCAAAAGTAAGTGTAAACCTGCAAGACCGTGACATGTTTTTTCTGAGACGTTCACTATGGCAGCGTAAACATATTCGTAAACGGGATGCTGAACTGGATATACTTCATGATATCCCTACTATGTTGAAGAGAGTTATACTATCTGTGGAGAATAAACCCATGACTCCACATGAACAAAAAGATGAAGGAGATAGGGTACTGCATTATACATGCACCCCATCCGAGATGCTCAATCATCCAGGTATGGCTTATGTATATACAAATATAATTGATCATCAATATGTAGGTAATACTAAAGCTCCTTTATTAAGAGTAGTATATTTTCCCAAAGAGAGTAAAGTTATAACATTTCCTAATGTTCATTATCTACCTCTGAATAGATCAAATTTTGACTCTGTACGTGTGCATATAAAAGATGTAGAAGGAAATCCCTTCCCGTTTACATACGGCGCATTGTTATGCAAAATTCATATTAGAAAGAAGCAGATGCAGTAATTACAGGATAATGGAATATATATAAGAGGTGTAGTCAGATATATTTTTTCATTCCTTAACATACTCTCACAGTGTAAAGATAGTATAAGAAAGATACTCCTGTAATAATGGACGAAGAAAGGGTATTCAGAGGATAAAAAATGCAGAGGGGGTATGGCCTTGGTGGATTTTTTGCCAAGCTATGGAGAAGTGCAAGGCCTCTACTCAGGAGAGGTGGGGAATATATAGGAAAAAAAGCTATAAGAACAGGTTTGCATACTATTCAAGATATTGCTGCAGGAAATAATCCTCGTACAGCATTAAAAAGACGTATAGCCGATGTTTCAGATGAGATGTTTGGATGATGTTAAGCGTAAAATAAGACGTAAAATGTCAGGACAAGGTCGGGGGGATCAAGAAGATTGTCATAAAGAAAAAGACTAAGCGAAAAAAAACTCTAAATAAAAAATGTATTGATGTATTTGCTATTTAATTACTAACTGATAACTTTTTATACGAAATGTGTATATAAGTAAGGTTTTTCTGAAAAGTTCATTATACGACCGAGCTTCGCACATAACAGATGCAATTTCCTTCATCCTTTGCTAGTCCTGATTGTTTAAGAGTGAATTGGATCTTTCTCCATGAACCCTACACAGATTAGCGTTAGCGATTCAAACTTTATCAGTATTAATCCTCTGCATTCAATTACCAAAAAAACAAGAGTTGTTCCTCTAGAGTTTCAATATTCGGTACTTCTGATCAGTAACTTACATCCCTCTAATGTGGTTTTTTTAATATGTAAAACGAAAATTGACAAAACCTGATGGTACAGATTTTCCTACGGGTGATGACCATATAGTATATATAGAATCAAATTT
>JABUQX010069120.1:0-2500 GCA_015478945.1 Trachelipus rathkii
AGATTAAATAATAATAATAATAAATAATAATAAATAATAATACATTTTGTTTTATTTTCCAATAATAGTACTCAGAATCATAATTATAATAATAATAATAATAATAATAATAATAATAATAATAATAATAATAATAATAATAATAATAATAATAATAATAATAATAATCATAATAATATATTAATATAAAATAATGAAAATTGTTAATTCTCCAGATTAATAATTTTTGGCAGAATACACTGGAAATGCCTTAAAGTGAAGAATAAACGTAAAATAAAGTGTGTGAAACGAGATAACGTGATTTATTGAGGTAGCAGCTTTTATATATTTTTTTTCACATATTTTACATCTAGATTTAAATCGTAAACTGAACTCGTAGGCCCAGGGAATGAAGCTTTTGGAGGACCCCCAATCTTCATGTGGAATCATATGCTTTCTCAAAGTCAAAGAAAGAGACAACATTTGTTTGTTATTTGAAAAGCTTATAAATACTTTCAAGATTTTCATTGCTGTAATAACCATGCTATTCGTAGCAAGAAATTAATATTATAGGGACGAGTTTTAGATTCTTTTAATTGATAGTTTAAATTTAATTAGATTATTTTAATTCTTTATTTGTTTAAATTTAACTGCTACACGGAGCTTCAACATTTTATCAGACGTTCTACAATGACAAATAAATAGTATCTTTTTTTTAAAACTGTTGAGACTCATTTTTCCAGAACTCATTATAAATTTGGCATGACTTTCATATTTTTTCATCTAATTTGTCCAGCCAACCGCAGGAAATTTTTCTCGTTATCGTTATGATTCTTCTTAAGGGAAAAAAGAACTGTTAAGAATGGAAAAAATTGCAAGCAAGACAAAAGAAATAGAAAGTATAATGAAAGAAACTGTAACTTAATAATACTTTTGTTTTCAAATTCCAGTTATTTTGGTAAATTTTAGAGGCCTCAAGATCGGTTTCTTTTCTCAAGTTTCTTAATTTCTTTATTCGTAATGTGAATTTTTGTTTGTCGTTTTTGTAAGTATATTTGAAGACTATTATCCGCTACATAACCTTCAGTTTATTAGCACTTTAAATCGCTTAGACGCATTTTTATCACGAAAATGCTTTGTTCATCTACGTCATTAAAAAATTTGCTAAAATTAAAAAACTTTAAAATAAAATATAAAAATTCACGCACAAAGCTAGAAAATATAAATTTTTTTAAAAGTAAACGAAGTATGCAAATTATTAAAGTCATAGTTTAAATGAAAATATACTTTGAAAACAGAACACAATGCAACACGTTATAATTTGTTTGAGCGTAAATATCGCGCAGGCACTCGCGCCGAATCGCGCCGGATTGTGCCAACGTCATTAAAGATTAGTGAAATATTAATTAAGATAATTATATTTTTTATAAAGCATCTATATATATATATATATATATATAGTACTATAGTATATGAGACATAGTATATATTATATATATATATATATATATATTATATATATATATTATATATATATATATATTTAATATATATATATTATATATATATAAAATAAATTACTCTGTATATTAATATATAGTATATATTATATAATATATGTTATTATATAATATATGAGTATATATAATAGCTACTAATATATATATATATATATTATAATAGTCTATAGACGATACTAAATATATAACTATATATATAATTGGTATATTATATATATATATAGTATATATATATATATATATATATATATATACTATATATATATAAGTAATATAATATATATATAAGTATATAGTATATATATTATATATATATATATATATATATATTATACTATATATATATATATAAGTATATATATATATATATATAGGTGTATTTATATATATACTATATATATATATTATAATAGTATATATATATATATATATATATATATATATTATAGTATATATATATATAAGTATATATTATAATTATATATATATATATATATATAAATATTATATATAATACTGGTGACAATATATTACTCCTTAATTGTAGATGCAACACCAGACTCTTCAAATGAATGGCTAGAATTCAAATGTGCAAAATTATGTTGAAAAAAAAAAAACAGACAAAAATACTTTTAATAACTATAACCATTATGATGATTTTTTCAAAAGTATATTTTTCATAAATATTGATATTCTCGCAATAATTTCATCTTATAAAATATTTTTAAAAATTCTTTTTTGATCTTTCTATGCAACTTTTCTTTTGTGCCATTAAAATATAACATTAGTTATTGCATTATCTATTATATTTTTCTGTTCTGTTGGAGACGTAGATGAACAAAGCATTTTCGTGAGAATATTACGTATAAGCTCCTTTAATCGCTAATAAACTGAAGGTTATGTAGCGGATAATAGTCTTCAAATATACTTACAAAAACGACAAACAAAAATTCACATTACGAATAAAGAAATTAAGAAACTTGAGAAAAGAAACCGATCTT
>JABUQX010069120.1:7500-10000 GCA_015478945.1 Trachelipus rathkii
CCTTACGTTCTACCAAAACATTTTATATTAACGTCAGTTTGTTTACACGTTTATATGTGAGCTGGGTACCAAATTTGAAGAAAAAAAATCTGTTCGTTCTTATTTAAGCAATTTTTTTAATATCTCAACTACTGCAAAAATTAAATGCTAGAAAAACGCAAATAAACATTTGGAAAACTTTTCATTTTTTAGACGGGAAGAAAAAAAACTTTATTTTCATATATATATATATATGTATATATAGATAATATATGATATATAATATAATATAATGATAACCTATATATTAATATATATATTGAGAGTTATATATATATGAGGAGGTAGTACATAATTATTAATTTCAAGTATTATAATATATATATATGGAGAGTAGCTATTAAACTATACTATATATATATATATATATATATTATATAATATATAATATATATAATATTATATATATATATATAATATATATATATATATATATATATATATATATGATATATATAATATAATCATGATATATATAATATATATATATAGGTTCCAAGCAACCTTCTATTGATTTAAATAAGTACAGAGTTTCCAAAGCATGATTGTCGAAGTAAGTGACTTGAAAACTGTTTCGTGATGCCTTTTCTTTTTTGAGGGAGGCGGATCAGGGACTAGTGGTAGAACCTACTGTACATTGTCTAACGGCGACGCTGTTGTTCGATGGTTCGGTCCTAGGAGCGAGTGGAATTTTTTTCGTTCTTATTATTGCAATTTGCCGTAACAAGCATG
This sequence comes from Trachelipus rathkii, assembly GCA_015478945.1. Classification (NCBI taxonomy): domain Eukaryota; kingdom Metazoa; phylum Arthropoda; class Malacostraca; order Isopoda; family Trachelipodidae; genus Trachelipus; species Trachelipus rathkii. Next base: position 8,272 of record JABUQX010069120.1, read on the forward strand.
TTGTGCGCATTTCGTCGATCCTTGACTTTGGTCAGTTGCTCCTGTAACCCATAAGCACCCCTGAAGAATGCCGTGTAGCCCCAAAAGGGGTTCCAACCACCCTTCTGTTGGATTTAAATAAGTATCGAGTTTCAAAGCAGTGAATATCGAAGCAGGAGATTTGAAAACTTCGAGATGCCTTCTTTTTAGGGAGGCGGATCGGAACTAGGCAGAAGCCCTACTGTACATTGTAATGACCGGCGACGCTGTTGTCCGATGATTCGAGTCCTGGCGCGAGTGAAATTTTTTTTCGTCTCTTAATTGCGAAAATTTGTGGCAATAGATATCTTGTGCCCATGTCGGCGTTCCATGAGATTGGTCGGTTGCTCCTGTAAACACATGACACCCTTGAAAGAATGCCGTGTAACCCCAGAAGGTTTTCCAACCACCCTTGTATGGATTAAAAATAAGTATCGAGTTTTCAAAGCAGTGATGTCGAACAATTGAAAAACGTCGAGATTCCCTTCTTTTTGGGGAGGGGCGGATTCCGGACTATGTGGTAGAGCCATCCTAATCATTGTCTAAAGGTGGAGCGTGGTTTTTTTTTTCGTCTTATTATTGCAGATTTGTCGTAACAAGCATGTTGTGCGCTTTTTGGCGTTAATTAATTTGGTAGGTTGCTCTGTAAGCCACCATGAACAGCCCGTAGAAGAATGCCGTGTGCCCAGAGGGGGGTTCCAAAAACACCCTACTCTGTGGTGTTTTTAAACAATAAGGTATCGGGAGTTTCAAAACAGTGATATCTGAAGCAGGAGGTTTGAAAACTTCGAGATGGACTTACTTTTTGAGAGGAGGCGGATCAGACCTAAGTGGTAGAGCTTTCCTGTACGCTGCTGTCGATGGTTCGAATCACTGGCGCGAGTGAAATTTTTTACTTCTTATTGAAAATTTGTTGGGCACGATGTACCTTGTGGCGCATGTCGGCGTTCCTTAACTTTGGTCGGTTGTTCCTGTAACCCATGAGCACCCTTGAGAATGCCGTGTAGCCCCAGAAGGGGTTCCAACAACCCCTTTCCGAAGATTTAAATAAGTAGCGAGTTCAAAGCAGTGATATCGAATCAGTAAGAATTTGAAAACTTCCGAGATGCCTTTCTTTTTTGGGGAGCGGATCGACTAGTGGTAGAGGCTCCTGAACATTGTCTAACGGCGACGCTGTGTCGATGGTTCGAGTCCTAGCACGAGTGAATTTTTTTTTCGTCTTATTATTGCTAATTTGGGGCAACAAACATTTTCTGCGCTTCTCGGCGTTCCTTGACTTTGGTAGGTTGCTCCTGTAGCCCATGAGCACCCCTGACGAATGCCGATTAGCCCCAGAAGGGTTCCAACCACCCTTTTCTATGGATTTATAAGTATCGAGTTTCAAAAGCAGTGATATCGAGGCAGGAGATTTGAAAACTTCCAAGATGACTTATTTTTTGGGCAGGCGGATTGTACTAGTGGTAGAGCCTCCTTTACATTGTCTAACGGCGACGCTGTTGTCCGATGGTTCGAGTCCTGGCGTGGGTGAAATTTTTCTTCGTCTTATATTGCAAATTTGTCGCAACGACCATGTTGTGCGCATGTCGGCGTTATTGACTTTGGTCGGTTGCCCTGTAACGACCAGGAGCACCCCAGTAGATGCCGTGTAGCCCCCAGTAGGGGTTCAAAATCACTCTTCTTTGGATTTAATAAAGAATCGAGTTTCAAACAG
>JABUQX010069120.1:12500-55000 GCA_015478945.1 Trachelipus rathkii
TTCTAGCTCCAGCACCGGCTCGGCCTCCGGCTCCGGCTCGGCTACCGACTAGGTTTCTGCACTATTGAAAATTGTTCAGCACTTCTTTTAATAACAATATTTTTTACCTAGAAAAAAGTTTCTCCCTTAAACAAAAAATATATCCAGGGTCCACCTCCATCTCCGACTCCTGGATCCAGCTCCGGCTTCGGCCTGCCGGCTCCAACTAACGGTTTCTGTACTAATTTGAAAATTGCTTTAGCACTTTCTTTTGGTAATAAATATTTTTTACCTAAAAAATATTTCTTGAAAACAATTTATACCCAGGTCCCGGCTCCGGCTCCGCTCCGACCCGGCTCCGGCTCCCGGCTAAGTTTTTGCACCATTTGAAAATTGTCCAGTGCTTGTTTTTGGCAATATATTTTTCCCCTAAAAAAATATTTCTTCGAAAAATTTATAGACTCGGCCTCCGGCTCCGGCTCCGGCTCCGGCTTCCGGCTCCGTCCGGCTCTGCTTCCGGCTCCGGCTCCGGCTTCTACGACACCATTCGAAAATTGTCCAGCAACTTCTTTGGTAATATATTTTTCACGTAAATAAATAATTTTATTGAAAAAAAAAAATTATACCCAGAATCCGGCTCCGGCTCCGGCTCCGGCTCCGGCTCCGACTCCGGCTCCACTTTGGCTCCGGCTCCGGTCCCGTTTCCGACTAAGGTTTCTCCAGCATTTGAAAATTGATCAGTACTTTATCTTTTGGTAACAAATTTGTTTTACATAATAAAAAAAAATTCATTGAATAAAAATTATACCCAGGATCCACCTCCAGCCCGATTCGGCTCCGGCTCAAGCTCCGGCTCCCGACTCGACTTCACCAATTTAACCAAGAAAAAGCTGGAGCCTGGGTTGGAAATTGCAAAAAAAAAAAAAAAAAAAAAAAAAAAATTCTGTATTAAAAATAAAAAAAATTTTTATTTTATTCTAAACCTGGAATTGCAATTTTGACTGGAATTGGAATTTTTTTTTAGTTCGACACCAGTCTCTAAATAAATTTCTGTATCTAAAAAACTATTTAGATTTTTTAAAAAATTTAATTACACCATGATGTTCAGGAGGATTTTTCCTACTAATGTAGATAATATAAAAAAATGGGAAAATTTTGATTTTGCCTTCAAAAAGTAGGGGGTCTAGTTATGAAGTCTCCCCTTAAAGGAGAAGTAAATGTTAAAAGAACAGGTAAAGGTTTATACACAAATTATGATTCTAATATTCCGAAAGATATAAAACTATCTATTATTAAAACCCTAATTACAGAGCTTATAAATAACTTCACGTGGGAACTACTTTAACAAAAGAGGTAATAAGAATAACAAATAAAACTTAATTAATAATGGTTACCCTCAAATTAAAATAGAATTATTAAAGAACTATAAACAACATTTTAACTTCGAATAAAAATTCACTTAACATGGAAAGCAAGATAAACTTTTATTTTAAATCATTAAATTTGACAAATTTTTCTAGAGAAGAACGAAATTAAACATAATTGTAAAGGAACATGTTAAGTCAGAGAGAAAAGAGTAAATGTTAGAAGCTATTACACACCTAGACGAGTGTCCTCATATTTTAGCACCCGTGGTCATTGTTCGGATGATTACAGAAGTTATGTTGTGTATCAATTTAATTGCAAAGAAGAGAAGATGATTCCTCTTAGTGGGATACAGCAACTAACACTTTAAGAGCCGCGAATTTAACTTATGCAACACAAGGTATAAAACCGCCAGTAAAAATATGGATCAATTACACGAAGGATCAACAAATCCCCTCCTACAGTTTAAATTGGCTAGTTGTTTTAAATTTTATTTCAAGTTGGCTATTTGAACTATCTTCGTATAGCAGAAACCTATTTTTATTAAAAAACTTAAGCCGGACATCAATGTGAAATTTAATGAAATGAATGAATGCTTGAATGTTTTTTGAATATTTAAGTGTTTTGCAGGTACACCTATAGTATCCATGATAATATTTGTATTTGCAAAACAATGTAAGCTTTTTTAATTTTTGCAACTCTAAAATTATTTTTTAAACTTCAAGAATTAATGTAAAATAATTTTAGATTTTTATATTTTCAAAAAATTTATTTTTGTGGACTGCTTTATAAATAATAGTTAGTTAACCGTGATCAGGCCTGAAGTATACAGTCGGTATTTTGATTATATTAAAGTTTTATAACATTCTTTTTAATTTCTCGAATGGTCCTTAATAAAAATTTCTTCTGAATAAAGAACTATTTAGAAGAATTGAAAGAACTGTAAAAAATAAATAATAATAATAATAATAGCAAATACTATAATAAAATTTAATAATAATATAAAAATAATAATAATAATAATATATAATAAATAATAATAATAATAATAATAATAATAATAATAATAATAATAATAATAATAATAATAATAATAATAATAATAATAATAATAATAATAATAATAATAAAATAAAATTAATAATAAAATGTATTAATAATAATAATAATAATAATAATAATAATAATAATAATAATACAATGTAACAAAAAAAGATTTTTTTTTGTTTGTTCTGATTTTTTTATTGTTTTTTATTCAGTTTTTTTATGCAGATTCCAAATATATTTTTAGTTTTTCTCTAGCATCGACCGTTTTTGTGTTACGACGGCAGGAAGTAATTATTGGCATCTCATTTTGTATGGTGGTTATCGTTATAAAAAAAAAAAATTTCTTTCTTCCGAATTTTTTTATTGTTTTATTCAGTTTTTTATGCAGATTCCAAATATGTTTTTAGTTTTCTCTAGCAATGACGAGCCGTTTTGTGTTACGGACGGGGGAAGTATTTAGGGGGCGAATCTTTCTCATTTTATTTTGTCATGTGGTTAAATACTTCCTGCCATCGTAACACAAAAACGGTGAATCTAGAGAAAAAAACTAAAACATATTTTTAATCTGCATAAAAAACTAAATAAAAACAATAAAAAAATCAGAAGAAACAAAAAAAAATTTTTTTAATGGTAACCACCATACAAAATGAGATGGCAATAAATACTTCCTGCCTTCGTAACACAAAAATTGTAAATACTAGAGAAAAACTAAAAACATATTTGGAATCTGCATAAAAAACTGAATAAAAAACAATAAAGAAATGAGAAACAATTTTTTTTTTTGTAACGGTAACACCATACAAAATGAGATGCCAATAAATAGTTCCTGCCGTCGTAACACAAAAACGGTCGATGCTAGAGAAAAACTAAAAACATATTTGAAATCTGCATAAGAAACTAAATAAAAAACAATAAAAAAGTCAGAAGAAACCAGAAAAATGTTTTTTTTGTAACGGTAAAACCACCATAAAAAGTGGAATGCGCCAACAGTCAAGATACTTCCATGCCGTCCGTAACACAAAAACAGTCGATGCCAGAGAAAAACTAAAAACATATTTGGAATCTACATAAAAAACGGAATAAAAAACAAAAGAAAAATCAGAACAAACATTTTTTGTGTTACATAGTGTAATTGAATGGAGTAGTATCGAGGGTTATCAAGGCTTGTCAAAGGGGTCTGAGATTGTCATTATCCATTCTCATCCTCTCTAAATTCCCTACCTATAAATGTTGTTTTTCTCTAGTTGTAGGTTTCATTTTTTTTCCTTTTTTATCCACTAAATCCATCTTTGCTTTCGGATCCCATAAAAAAGTTTGTCATTGATAGTAGCAACGAGTCATATAGGCTACCTAATTCTCTTCAACAATTTAATTTGTTTTCAAAGAGAGGAATGTTTTTCTCCTAAAGTGTTTCGAAACGATTTTGGATTACGAATAAACTCAAATTTAGAAATAGAGAAAGGCATAGAAATACGAACTATTATGGAGTGTTTTAGTTGTTGTCAACATTAGTTGTCTTTATCCATCGAAAGAATATTGGATAAACTGATTAACTTCACACAAGTGTATTTAAACACTTCAATAACACAGTAATTAAGATACACATAATTATGTTCATTATAATTTTACAGTAAAATTTGTAATTTAATAATTTAATGGAGTCTCAGTGTGAAAAGTATTATAATCAATGTGTTATTCATCAATCCTACATATTTATAGTTATCTCTTAATTTATGCGACATTGATAAATAGAATCCAATAGGCATATAATGATACGTGTGAAGCTACCAACAGAGAGCTATAATAAAACAGCTCACCGCATAATGAAGGAATGCGCGTTAATTTTCTATGCACCTATCTTCTATTCATGATATGTATTGTAGAGCTTATTATTCACACTCTCTAATATAGATTTTTTATATTCAAGGATACACCTTATAGTGTATATTTATAATCTTACAAATACATCTATATATGAAGAACAAAGTAATAGACATTAATTGCTTATAGCGAGAGCAAATAGAGTATACTATTACGATCCAGACTCATCTATTTAATTGTACTACGTTGGATTTCTCTACACCATATCTCATAATATGTTATGAACAATAGCTCTTTTATGTGTTAAGAGATAGCGGCTATCTCGGTAAAGCTCTCTAAGAGATAATTCAGAAATATAGGTGTATTTTAAAGACAAATAAAGTGTTAAAAATATATAATGAATTAAAGAAAGGTTCTTACAACATAGTTAATTGTGCAGGCTTATTTAAAATTTTTTGAACAACACTATCTTAATATTATTCAGATAGATCTGTAGAAGGCAATTAGAATCACGTAGAGAGATGAGAATTGTGATTATGAAGAGATACCCACCCCCAAACTAATTTTTTTTATCTTCTTTTCTATTCCTCTGTTGGAGAGCAGAGAGAAACCACACCAACTTAGAAGAGAACATCGATTTTCTACAAGTTGTTATAAAATACTCCACAATCGCTACAACATTTTTCTAAGTACACTATTGTATTACAATAAGAGACGATTAAAAAAATAGATTTAAAGAATATACCGTTCTGCGATTTTGACGCATATTTAACTTTTGGTTTTTTTTACAGTTTATTCCTGTTTTATTTTCACTAGCTACGATTATCCAAATAAGTGATGTTATTTTAATCCCTAGATTTTCGTTTCACTCCTGGAGACTATGATACTTTTTATTTTGTCGAGCATAACCGAAGAGTCTAGGATTACTATTTTTGTGTTAATCATTCTTTGCAATATTTTATGGTGGTTATAACTATATTTACTATAATAAACTATTTATATTACCTGGAGTTTCTTCTGACTATTTTTTATTGGTACTTATTATAAATATTAGTATTCTTTAATTAGTCCATGATAAATTTAATATCTCAGATATATGTTATTTAGTTTTATTTCTCTTATAGCATCGAGAGTAACCGTTATTATGATGTATTAACTGCGTAGATAGGAACTCTAGTTTTAAATTTAGAGCTATAATCAATTTCTTGCGTAAGGTTGATGTTACCTGTTTGAGATAATAAATTTAACCAATAATACAAAAATGAATATGTATTTAGTTCATCAGATACAATTGTACCTCTCTAGCAATGTATTAAAATTTTGTCCCTTTTTATTAAAATATTACCAGAGAAAATACCTTTCATACTGCTCACTAGTGTAAACGTTTGACCTAGAGAATATTTGTTTTTAAGTTTAGTTCATCTGAATGTAATTTTTGACTAATTTTTTGAGTTTGGTATAGCTCGAGAGGCATGTAAAGTATATTTAATTATTTTCATTGAGCGAGCAAAAATTAATCCATTGAATTTATTATCCAAATCTAATGATTATTGGCTCTGGTCTTTTCACTAACAGTATTCTTATAAAATGACGATCTCTATTAATAAGTTTTATTGATTGTCTCTATACCATGATACCTGATTTTTTTTCTTATATTGAGTGTGTCTTTAAATGTTAAGCTTTTTTCTATAGTGCTTTAAGCATTCACACTATAGATACGAGTCATACTTTCCCAGCCTAATGTTATTTATCCTTAGCACATACTTTTCTCCATTATGAAGAAAGAAGGTCATTTAATAAGGTATTATATAATATCATAGGAGTTTATTTATGTATATTAGTATACGAATGTATGACCAGAAAGTTATAAATATTATAACCTAAACTAATACCATAATATAATGTATGAAGATGCCAATATAATAACTTATATCCTGCACCTGATCTAGTTAAAACACAAAAAACGGTATCCTATGAGATTAGATATCATTAGAGAAACTATAAAAACAATTTGTGATCTCTAGTAAAAACTCATGATATATATAAAATAAAATAATAAACATATATAATTAATAAATTAATGTTTTCGAAGAATATTATTTTTATTATTATGTTTAAATCAGATTATAAACTCACCTATTAAACTATAAAAGTTAGAGGATGCGCAAATAAAGTTACTTCGCTGCGGTCGTAACACAAATAACGAGGGTCGAGATGTCATTAATAGTAAGAAAAACTAAAAAATTATATTACGTTACTTATTAATCTGCATTAAAAAACGAAATAAAAATACAAATAATAAAAGTAAAATAATCAGTAGAATTTATCAAAGCCTTTTAATCCTTCAGAAATTATGAAGTAGGTTTTAATTGGTATTTAATTATATTATTTGAATTAATTTTATATTATTATTTATATAATTAATACTATATATTATTTTATTATATATTTATATATATTATATTGAATTTATTTAATATTATTGTATTAATTATTAATTATTATTAATATATTATATTAATATATATAATTATTTATTATTATTATATTATATATATATAATTTATTATATATTATATATTAATTATATTTAACTTTATTATCTTTATTATTAATTTAATTATTAATATTATTATTATTATCTTAAAATATTAATTTTATTTAATTATTTTATTTATTATTATTTTATTATATATAATTATTATTATTAATTATATTATTATATTATTCAATCTTTATTTTTATATTATAATATATTTATTATTATTATTATTATTTTATACACAAGTATTATCCTTTACACAATTGCTTATTACATTAAAAAATTACATGTAAAAAAATTGAAAGATAAGAAAATTATAATTTATTATAGTGACTATACAATTACGAATAAATATAACTGATAGATATGAATAATCTATTTAAATATTTAGTACAATATTCTAGCCTGTATATACATGTATATTCACAAGGTCACATGATCACGGTTAATACTACTAATATTTAATAATATTTCTTATACTGACAATAAATTTTAGTTGAAATATATAAAAAATCTTAAAATATATTAAATTAGAAACTTTAATTTTATAAGATAGTGTACAAATATAATATTTGATTATAGACAAAATTAATATAAAAGCTCTATACATTTTGAGTATTAGCACAAATACAACTACATATGCATGGATACTATCAGAAATATTGTGTCGTATAGTAAGCATCTGCCAAATACCACTTAATCAGTAAATTGAACATATCATATATATCATTCGATATGAGAGCATTCTATATTAGCACATTATATCTATATATTATACTATTGAAGTTTATACAGCAGGTGCACTTACCACGTTTATTGAGATATGTGGAGAAGCCGAGTTTTCAAATTTGGACTAAAAACAGCATATTTATATTATGCACATGCAGAACATTTTGAGCTATATATCTATTTCTTAGGATTTAAATAATTTTATTAATCTCTAGTTGACATATATGTAATCTCGAGCCATTGAGTTCTATGCAGGGAGTATTAGTTATGTGATTATATCCATCTGAGTTGATAATAATTGAAATCTACACTAAGATATTATATTATAATATCATGAGGTTATATATAATTAATGACGGCGTTATTGAGCTATAAATTACTGGGCTTTAAAGAATGATTTAGATATGTATAATAATCCCATAAAGAGGAATTAAACATATCCACCTACTATCATTTGCCAATATAATAAATAATTTGAGGAATTAACTAACACAACATAATACTATTCATGATATACAAGTCATCAGATACAATATGAACCATCGGGTGACATAAATTATGAGGCACATACATTGTCTAGAATGTTGAATTAGAATATAGACTATAACTTATAATAATTACAATTTTATATATTATCTTCTATTTTAGCTCTCTACGAGAGCATTATACATGAATAATGTGACCAATAATTAATATTACCAATAGAGTATTTATAATATTTCGAGTATTACTTATACCTCTAGAAATAATTTGTTCAAATATTTAAGAATATTTAAAAATAAATAAAGTCATACTATATATATATATATATGGTTATATCTATATTATAATATATATATATCCTGATATAATTTATATAATATTAGTATATATATTTAGATAATATTATTATTTAATATTCGATAAGTTAAATACTGTTGTATATTATAGGTGAAATGACACCCTAGTGATTTTTCATAATTTTACTATAGGGTTAGAGAGTAACTCACATTTAATTAATTTAATGATGATCTTATGTTATTTCTTATAATTTATCTCTGTTTAGTTAAAGAGTTCCCATAGTTGAAGTTATTTTATCAGAGCTCTTGTGAATATATAATGAGGGTTTTAATTAATAGAGGTAAGTATTTATCATCTTTCGGATATATTAGAATCTCAATTAATATTTGTTAGTATATAATATACTCATTTAACTAGTCTATTAAACTAATTATATATATATATATATATATACTATATATAATTGTTTGATTTAAATCAACATTTTTTTTAGTTTTATACCAAATAAAAAAAACTTTTGCATAATATCTTTGTTTATTATTTTTTTGTTGGGGGAGGAATTATTTCTAATACAAACGGAACAAAAAAAGCAAAGTGCTTAATTGAAAGCATACAACGTCATTTAACCTAACCTATACCTAACCTAACCTAACCAGCTAAACCTCCTAATTATATATACATAGTAAATATGGTAGGAAAACATTAGGAATTCAATTTTTAAAACTGATATCATCAAAAAGATAACAATAGTCAAAAACTAATAACTTTAAATCATTTTTTTAGTTTGAAATTGTGTTACTAAATATTAAAGAAAATAAACATTTTTAGGGATTAGTTCCGGTTATATGGTGAGGAGGGAAGAATCTTTAAACAGTTTATCCTCCCAAGCTTGTAAATATGTTTACAAATGTAACAGCACTCACTTGTTTTTACATTTTTTCCCTTAATGTTGAAATTGCTGATTTAAAAAGAAAATTGTTAATATTAAGGTATAGTAAATTTGTTTGGCCCGATATATAAATATATATTTTTATATATATATATATATAGTCATATATATTATATAATATATATATATATATATATATAATATGATATAATATATATATATATATATATATATATATATATATATATATATATATATATATATAGGCACGTGCCGTGACTTCGTCTCTCAGGGTAGACAGGCTTAATTTTAATATATATATATATATATATAATATATTAATAATATATATACTATATAAAGTACGTATATATATATTATATATATATATTATAGTTATATGATATATATATATAGTACTATATTATAGAGAGAAGAGAGAGACAGAGAGAGACAGAGAGATCCTCCTTTGAAGACATCATCATTCCAAACATTGGGAAGAGCGGCGAGTCAAAAGCAGATCAGAATGCTTTTTAGGCACATGAGTTTTTCTATATTAAAATGAAAATATCGGATCGTCCATTTAACCAAGTTCAATAATAGGAAGCCATAAGCGGCGGAGAAGCTAAAAATATTTGCCTTTACAAAGGAAAATAATTTTTTTTTTTAAATTTCGATAACTCTGTAAGAAATTATTTTTATGGATTAATTTGTTTTTAAAAATTAAAAAAAATAATATAAATAAATGTATTAATTTTCTAAGGCATATGCACTACCTACTTGCCTACCCAGAGGGCACGTCTGATATTATCATTATTTATATATATTATATTATAATATAATATATATATATAGTATATTTATATATATATATATATAATTATATAGGTATATATATATATATATATTATATAATATATATATATAATATATATAATTATATATTATATATATAGGTAGAGGATTAATTTAAAATAAAAAGAATTTATATATATTATATATATATATAGGTTTTATATATGATATATATATATCATATATGAGCCGTAGCTATATATATATAGGTATATATATATATATATATGATAAAGTATATATATATATATATATATATATAGGGAGGTATATATATATATATATCGGGGGATATATACACGAGCGACGAAATGGCCAGACAACCAAATTCCCCAGAGTTTTAAAAAATTGAAACCTAGGGCAAAGAGAGCCTGACATGCTCCGATACGCTACGCTTGAAATATGAATTTCAAATGAAATTGATAAAAAATGGATAAAGGGAGTGTGTTCCAGACTTTACCAGTAGAGTACTTGCAAGATTGAGCTTAGCAGTCAAGTCTGGGTCGGAGAGTTGGAGAGAGAAAGAATGAGAGTGTCTGAAATAGGAGTGGCAGGAGCTCTCCTTAAAGGAGAAGGTACAAAAATGGAAAATTCGGAAGAGCAACGTAAATTGTATTGGTAATAGTATAGGGAGAGTTGTGCAGCAGTTCGACTGTTAGAAAGATTGCAGAAAGTGAGAGGAGGAGAGTTAGAAAGTTGACAATCCCTAGACAACACTTTATGTGGAACCACCCCAGATATCTGATTCATACTCCGTACAAGAGCGAACAACGCCCTTATGCAGGGCTAGCAACTGGGGTGGTAAGAAGAAGTTCCGAATGCGATCAGAACATCCGACTTTCTATAAGTTTATTAGAAAGAACATAATGTGTTTTCAAAGAAGATGTTTTAGTTGTGAGGCAGATTATGTCAAATAGATAGATGAAGAAATTGAGTTATTGAGACATTGAAAACAACGTTTTCTTTAATACACTTATAGGTATGAGAAAGATCAGAGGTATGTTGCTTTAAACCTACCCTCTTAGCATCATTTGCTGTTGAATGGGTCGCCTGTCAAATTGGAAGGAGCAAAAATGAGTGTAGTTATCAATCTAAGAGTGGATAGGTGACACAGTAACATATAGATCATTGATATGTAAAATAGCAAAAGAGTTGGGGATAGAACAGAATTCTAAGAGTCATCAATATTGATAAATTAAAAGAATTAATGTTGGCTATCTACAATAACAGCCATAGAACAATTGCAACGCAATTCAAGAGAAGTTTACAAAGGGAATGTAGCTCTGGAAAGATAAAATTTATAAAATTAAAACTTTGTGTCATACTTTAACTAAAGCCATGCCTTCGATATGTCTATGCTCCTAGCTCACATCAAAAGATTCATCCAGAATGCGGAGGAGCAAAGAAGATCAAAAGTCTGAGAGGAAGGAAAGACGAGATCGTCAGTCTAGTGCTCCTTACAGAATCCATACATTTTAATGGGTTGGATAGAGGTGGAGAGAAGGAATTGCTCTGAAATCGTTGTAGAGTGGTAATTAAGAAGAAATATTTTGAGGGCAAAACAGTTCAGCCTTTAGCAGAAGTTTGAGAAGAGCATTACGTTTGATACAGCAAGAGGAACAAGAAGGAAGGAGAAAAGTTGTGATATGCAATTTAAAATTGCAAAAATGTCAGAAAAAGTGTGAGGTAGAAATTTCCGATAAAACAAGGTTTATCAGTTTTAGTTCAGGGGGGGAAGAGAAGAAGGAAGATTTTTCATATATTAATATATTAGTATATATATATTATATATATATATATATATACGTATAGTATAATATATATAGGTATTATAGTATATAGTTATATATAATAATATATATAATATTATATGATATATATTAATATAATATTTATATAATCGAAAATAAATCCTAACCGTGTTTTGAGATAAGTGGAAAATGTCTATTAAAATTAAATTCTTTGATTTGCTTCAATGTTCTAATTTAAATATTTTAGCTCAAAATAAATCTTAGGATAATCAAATGAAGGGAATACATATATAATATATATATATATATTAATTATATATATATATATATAATATATATTATATTATATATATATATATATATATATAGTATATATATATATATATGCTATAATATATATATAATTACTATATATATATATATATATATATATATATATATATATATATAGTATATAATATATTAATATATGTATTATATATATATATATATACTATATATATATATATAGTATTATATATATATATATATAATATATAATATATATATGTGTTGTGTGTGTGTGTGCGTGTGTGTGTGGTGTTAGAGAGTGAGTGTTTTTGCATGTTTGAAATGTACCATTGGGCGTGTTTTGTGTTGGCAGAGCCAAGAGATATCTTGAAGAGAACTGATGTTGAAGTAAACTTAAACTGCAGTGGCGGATTCAAACTTAAAACAATTTGATGTTTGACAAAGTTTAGAATAGATTATACACTTCTTCATATATATATATATATACTATATAATATATATATGTAATATATATATATATATATATATATTTATATATATATATATATAATATATATATATATATATATATATATATATAAAATTTGGGTTAGGAAAGGACCAAAATTTTCAGTACGTCACCTTATCGCACCGCACCAGAATGAGTGCACCGTGCAGCAGTTCTATATTTAAATGTGCACAAAGCTTCCTTTATTTTTAAACGGCAGGACACCTTCATACTGAATTGTTTGTACCGCACCGTACTCTACCACACTGCACAGCACCGCACCGCACCGTACTGTACCACACTGCACAGCACCGCATCGCACCCAGTGCGTCTGCTAATCCTTAATAAAGATGATTTTGAAATTACAAGTCAGCGTAATTCGTATAATATGATATATATGTAAATATATAAGAGAAAAAATAAATACCAAAAGAGACAGAAAAAGAATAGAAAATTGAATTAAAGAAAAATAGAGATAAAGAATGTATAGTAAGAAATAATACCGAGAAGAATAGAGAGAGATAAATAAACTAGAAGAAATTGTAGAGAGAAGAAGATAGAAAAAGATATACTCTAATAGTAAGAATAGAGAGTAGAGAGAAAACTAAGAAATTAAATATAAAATAAAGAATTATTAATAAAAATAATATAACATCTTGAATAATTAATTAATATGAATTAATAATTATTTTATATATATGAATATATAGATAGAATCTATAATTTTATTATAATTATAAATATATAATAAGATGATATATTATTTAATGATATTAATATATTAATAAATTTATAATTTATATATAATTAATATATAGTATTAAATTATATATTATTATTATAATAAATATATATTTATTTAATAATTTATTATAAATATATAAAATATATATATACTTATATTAAAATAGATATATATATATAAAAATTTATTATATATATATAATAATAAATTTGATTTTATAAATATAGTAATATTAAATATATATATATATTAAATTATATTAAATATTATATAAATATTAAATATTATATATTATTTATATATATATATATATTATATATATATATAACACAAAAATGATGCCTTCCTTGTAAGCGATCAGTGGTATGAGTGTTACTGACTCGAACTTTTTGTGTTTCGACCACCAGGTCCGTCCCATTGAAGATCCGAACCTGGCTCGCTAACTATCAGGTGATTAAATTCTCTGATCTATCTCAAGATCTCAAGTTATCACGCTTCGTTTGAAAAGAGAGATCATAATAAACACATCTTTCGATAACTAGTTCTCAAAATCCTATCATTACTTGTTCCCACGCGCAGAGTTAGGCTTATGATTAACATCATTTATGCTGGGCTTATTCCGCTTTTTGTCCGCGGAAAGCGAAGCCACCACCATCCTTTTTTTTTTTTTAGATTATTTTTATTATTATTTATTTTTATTTATTGACCGAGTAATGTTGTTGAAATATTCCCTTATAAGATATACACTTGCATTTTTTTTAAATATATATAAATCACAAGCTTTGTAAAAAAATAATCGAAAACTCCTCCCGATCATAGCCCACATAAACATTCTTATATTGTCTGAAAAGCCACTAATATAATAATACGTTTTTTGAAAGCCCTTGAACATGCTGGGTGGCGGCAATAACACTTTTCCAGCACATGCCAACAATACCATGGCTTCAAAGGGCCCCTGATTTCCATCATAATATTCTCCATAGAAGAATATATCTTTTTTTACCTACCAATTACAAAAGTGGAACCAAACCATTCCTAAACTTTGTGAGTTTTTCTATGACCCTCCGCACTGTAAATTTAGTTTCTTTCTCACCATTAAGAGGTAATTCACAAGTCGATAACGTTAGAGTATATATCTTTCGATTTATTTGTATTCATCAGTTCTAATTGTTTCGAGCCTCACTGAACTAAGTACCTTACATGTAGCATGAAGAGTAATATCGTGGATGCACTAATAACTGTACTTCCCTCGATTTTTGAATCGTCCGAAAACCGTGCAAGTTGCAGGTGGGGCCTTGCCAAGGACAGGAAGTTGTAGGCAGGACTCTCAGAAAAATGGTTGTCAAGAAGCAAGTAAAAAAAAGTAAAAAATAAAAAAGTGTACAGCCGTGATACTAATTGGCGTAATGCCAACAACTAAGGAACATGCTAACGTGAGAAGGGGCCTATAATGAATTTGATTGTAATATTATAGAAAGATAAATGATAATATTAATGATATTAATAATTAATAATAGTAATAAAAAATTTGTTTATAAGTTAATATTATTATTTAAGTATAGAGAATAATAATAGAAGATTGAGAAGAGAGAAAGAGATAGTAGAGTAGAGAGAAACATAAGATAAAAATTATAATAATAAAATAGTATAATTATAATTATACTGATATAAGAATAGAGAGATAAAATATTTGAAGACTTTTGCTAGATATTTGATAAGTAGAAAGATATAAAATGAAATATGAATCATATATATTAAGAAAAAATAAATAATTAATATAGCATGGTAAATTGCGTTACGAACACTATAAGAGAGGGAAGTTGTACGTACCGAGTGAGGAAAAAACACATAAAAGGGAAAAGGTGGAAGACCTTGGAGGTTTTGAGATGCGCCATGTGACGAAAAAAAAGAAGAATAAGATGAATGGAGGCACCAGCAGCGCCGGGATGCCGCGGCTGATAGAGCAGCAGGCCGCAAAGGAATCCACCGACTGAAAGCGGTAATAAAATCGATTCAAAGAATTTTGTTTAACCATTATAATTTATTATTAAATTATTTTATATATTTAATTAATTTTTTATTATTATTTATAATAAATGTATTATATTGCCAAAATGTATATAGATTATTATTTTTTATAATATATGTTTTATTATTAATTTATTTTATCGTAATATTATAGTCAGAATGTATTTGCATTTAATTAATATATAATATTTTTCATTCATTATAGTTGACTTTAGTATATTGATATTATATTATTATAAATATATACAATTTATTTAAAATTATATGTCTTATTTATTGAATTAATATTCTATATGTTAAGTTCACCAGACATTGCCGGGACCCGCGTTAGTGTTACTGAGACATTCCGCAAAGTATGCCACCGCTATATCACGGTAATCGTTAATTTATTAAAAAAAAAAAAAAAAGTATCATGCTTGCGTTAACATTTCATTCTACAACTTTTACGTAACAATACATCAAATTAAACTGAAATTAAATGCCTAAAGGCTTACTCTCATTTTTTTATAGCTTTATGTGAAGCCTTAAAAAAATAAAATTATTTTTAATCAATTAATTATTTTCTATATTACGTGTTTTTTTTTTTTAATATTAATTAAATTACATTGAAAATTCAGCATTTACAAAGAAATTTCTGGTTTTCTGATATCACAAAGGTATATAAAAGGTGATTATCTTTTCATTTTTTTGAAAAATATCTACGCCCGTGAGTAATTTTTCATTTTTTAGAAAAATTTTATTTATTCTATTATATATATATTTTATATATAATATGATTATTTATTAAGTATATGTATATATAATATAATATTATATATAATTTTAATATTATTATATATATATAATATTATATATATATATATTATAATATAATCTTTAATTATATATATTTATAATTTATTATATAGTATATTATATATATGCATGTGAGCTCTCTCGTCTATATGGGCTCTAGGGCTACAGCCCCGCCGAATTAGAAATGCCAGGGATAGGATGTTGAAGATATATGAAATTTTATTTCAAAAAGATATAGTGATCTATTTTTTTTTTTTAACAAATAAATAACATAAAATTCTAAAGTATTAAATTAAGAATATTGGCAAATATTGTTAATGAAATGATTTGTGAGTAAGCTTTAGAAAAGTATTTTCAATATATCAATAAATAGAATGTGGCTCTATTTTTCTGCCCTTTAAAAAAAAGCCAACTATCAAGTTCTTAAAAATGACAAATTTTATATGATCTGCAGAAAAAATCTCCCCACGAGAAGTCCTTGCATACTTTTTTTACAGTTTAGGTCTTTTCTTATTTCCCTTCCACTTGTATTTATCTCATATAAAATTAAGTTTCAAATTTTTTAAAAGATTGCTAGATTTGTCCACAGTAATTTCCAATCTTTCTCTGTATAAGATACATAAAAGTCAGTCTTCTTCTACGTTATATATTTTATTTTATATTTTTTGTATCCGAGATTAGAAAACATAAAGTGATTCAAGCGTCCTGCACTCTGATAATACGGATATATATATATATATATATATATATAATAATATTATATAATATATATGAATTTATATATATAATAGTATTATAAATTATATATATATATATATATATAATAATATATATGAATATATATGATATAGAGAGAGAGAGAGAGAGAGAGAGAGAGAGAGAGAGACGAGCGCTTCGCCGATTACAGGAGCGATGAATGAGCCTAGAATAGTTAGCGCCTGACTTACAATACTTAAAAACAGAAAAACAGAAACAATATGAGAGAGAGAGAGAGAGAGAGAGAGAGAGAATGATGAGAAGAGTAGAAGAGAAGAGAAGAGGAGATGAGGAATGAAAGATGAGAGAGAAGAGAGAGAGAGAGAGAGAGCAATCTTAATAAGTTTTTGCAAATGACATTTTTTTCTATACTTTTTTAATTATTCTGTACAACTCCATTTCCATTTAGTTTTTTAGTTTTTTGACTTTTTACTAGAATTTAATTCAAATATCTAGTTTCGATATTAAATAAAAAAAAAGTCTCATTTATATAATATGCTCACATTACACATAAATATAAAAAAAAAAAAGTAATAGTCCGTTTGAAGGTGTATTTTAATCATATATTATATTTTAGAAAAAGATAATCTGATTTCTATAAATTTCCTTTTAATACAGGAATTGGTTCAAGCAGCAAAATCATATTAAATAAAAAAAGTATTATATACACTTTAAACAAAATATAAAAAATTATTTATCTAGAATTAATTATAATATAATTATCAATATACTAATATATATATATTAAATATATAATATATAATAAGTATAATATATATTTATATATTATAATTATATAATATATATATATAAAATATTATATATTCTATATTATATTTATATTTTATATATATATATATAAAACTGCAGCCCCTCTATGCCAAGTTTACACGAGCCCCCATGCGAATAATTATTATATTATATTATCAAATATTATTATATTTTAACTAATATATATATATATATATATATATATATTAAATATATATTATTATATATATATATTAGTATTATATACATTATATTATATGTGTGTGTGTGTGTGTGTGTGTTTGTGTGTGTTGTGTTTGTGTGTGTGTGTGTATGTAGGTGTGTGTGTGTGCGAGTTCTTCAGCAAGGGGCATTGGGGGGCATTGGGGCAATGAAAAAGTTATTGAATTTCATTAAGTAATGAAAATAATTAGAAAAAGATTGAATTTTTTATTAAAATCATTAATTGTCCTTTACTTTCAAAATTGTACCTGTTAAGAAATTAAAATTTAATGTTTACTACTTACTGTTCTTTATAAAAATTGAAAAAGAAAAATGCAAATTAATATTTTATATTCTGAGTCGAACAGCCTATCAACCCAAAGCTGTTTTTTTATTTTATTAGTAGGTAAAATTTTGAAAATTGGGACATTGAGCCCTCTCTATCATTTTCTTTATACTTAATAATTTTCAAAAAATCTTTTCCATTACAAATTTTAGGCTGTGGGACAAGTACATGTGCAAACTTGCCCTACTTTAATTGGCAATGAAAATGTTTATTTTTGAAAATCATTAAATAATGAAAATTATTAGAATGCTTCGTTGTCCTTCTTTCAACAATCTGTTCTTGTAGTTGTTTGTAGTTACTTTATTTGATTTCTTTTCATTAAAAATTCGTGTTTCTTGTGTGGTTAGTGAGAGTGAGTTGTCTTTGATATGCTAGCTTATGTCTATGAAATGCTCCAGCACGTGCTTGTTTGGAAATGAAATTAGTTGAAAAAACAGCTAAATGACAAGGTTAACGCACTACAGTAGATACTTAGTGATTATAAAATAATACGCAGGACTAATATATAAATGATAATATAGCAGCTACAGCTCACGTATAAGCATCATATAACTACTACTTTAAAACACTGAGGGTAGAAATATTAACATTAACTGAGGTCACTATGCCTTCCTAACGTTACATATGATCTACAGATAAAATCTAAACACTCATGTCATAACTATATATATAATACCGATCTATTATATATTATTATATATATTTATATATATTAGAATATTAAATATTGCATAATAAATCGGAAATAATAATGTTAAAAAAGAAAGAAAATTAATGAGAGGTAAAGGAATTACTGCCCTGTCGTTCTTTGGAGGATCATATGGAGAGGAATCACCGGGCATCAAGTCGTGGAGGAGTGAACACGGTGCCTCTTAGATGACGAGAGCTTGTGAAACCTTCCTCACCCAAGCAGATGAGATATTATGAGGGTATTATTACAATTAAATCATAAGAGAGAGAGATAGCAGAGTTGGACAATGTGAAATAGTCGTTGACCGGGAACATCGTGCATTTAAGTATGACCTGAGAGATTACTAATGAGGTCCGGAAGAGATGAATTCACGCATCATTTTTTTTTCAGGTGATCTGGATGCTGAATGTGTTAAAAGTACTAGTGAGCCAATAATTGTCTCACCGCGAACTGCGGTGGTTAAATCCCAGAGAAAGGCAGATATCCTCACAGTCTTAGTACGCATACTATATCATATAATGCAGTTATTGCAGTTACGGCAGATTAACAAAGATTATTAGAGATGTTTATCTCAATAAACCAGTAAATTTTTTTTAACAGTTTTATTTGAAATAAAATCACGACCAAGGATGATTCATTTTATATCTTTTAGTGTGAAATTTTGAGGTTATATATAGTCACTGTCGGAATAGTATCACCTTGTCTAACGATTTATCGTTAAGCAGAATAATATAATTATATATAAAGAGTGGTAGGAATAGATACGAGAGCTTTTAATTCCAAATGCCCTTTAAGTAGGAGTACAATGTCTCTCTATATATATCCTACTAGAATGTCAACATAATGAGTAGGCTCCATCAAATTTCATTTTGGGAACAAAAGATTTAGTGTAAGATAATGGATATGAAATCAGTATCATCTTCCTTCTATGTGATGATTATATATTAGGCTTACCTATCCTATTTACGCTAGGTTCTAGTAGCTCGTAGTTGCCTCATAATGGTTTAAAGCAAAGATTCATTGTTATTCCAGAGGTCAATGTTTCGGCATATCCATGAGAAGGCATTGATATGAAAAATACTGTGTGAGGTAAATAAGCTTCATTTTGAAATTAGCGATCATACTTGATAGATGGGATATCTCTGGAGAACTACATGAATCTGAGTATAAAGTTCCGTGTGCTAATAAAAGGTTTTCTACTGTTTCTGGAGGTTAAATTGATTAGGAATCAATGAATCACTATGTCTGGATGGATGGAAGATAACGTATATATATTAATCTCATTTATTTAAAGGTAGCATTATAATTCTGAATATGTTAGGATATATCCAAGATAATATATAATATATTATATAGATGAGTCTAATAGTTAACCTATAGAATAAAGTATATGGTAAAATAATACATATTGATATAAGTATTTATATTATCGTAATAGTATGAGAGTAGTTGGGTGAAAAATAAGGTCAATATATATAGACAGTATTGATTCCAAGAATTTGGAATATAGTATCTGATCTGAAGATATGTGTAGGTTAAACTCCTTAATATTAACTTGCATAACCAGAATCTGTTTGAGAATTACTGAAATTGATTTTTTTGTCATATTAATTATAACTATCTATCCATATACATAATATATATACTATATTATATTATATTATATATATATATATTATATTATATATATTATTTATTTATAATATATATATATCACTACTGATTTAACATAAAGCATCCTCATAGCTCTAAATATAGTACAACTCGGGTGGCATTTAACAATTATATATATAAAATCTCATATATATAGATAGGACCTCGAGATCATTTGGAAAATGAGGTAAAAATAGGATTAACATAATATTATATATATATTAATAAAGATATATATACGAAGTGATAAGATAATTATAATCAAAAAGAACTATACAAAATATTAATAGTTAATTCATTTATATATAGTGTGAAGTATATTATATAGCATTGATAATATAGCAGGATTATATAAATACATATATAGATGATTGTAGTATTTATAATATTATATTATATAGTGGAGAAAGATATAAAGTTCATAAATAAGTGCCCATTACATAATGATATAGGTATTATTAGATTATCAAGAGGTTCTCTTTATATGAGGAGTGTTCATCATAAGAAAACATTAATGTTTTAATTAATTTATATTATATATTATATAATAGACATATATTACGAATATGCTATTCATTCGTGTTTGGAAATTAATATAAATATAGTATAGTTGTTATTATTGCTATAATAATTAGTTTTATTTAAAAAAATAGAATCCCTTTATATTGATATAGACTAGAGATATAATCTCAGACGAATAATATTAATAATGTATCGGTTGAGGTGAGTTTAATGATTAATTGGAGATAATAAAGTTATCATAATAGGAATATCCCTCAGCTTGCGATATCACTCTAGTTATATCCTACCTACGTTTATTATACTGTCCAATCATTAACGTATACATTGCTCAACTCACCCCCTTATATTATTATATTCTATTATATATTAAAATCTTAATACCATATTCAACCACAAAGTATGCACTACCGTGCCTACAGTAAATACTATATTAGCACAATATAAGTAAATAATCTCATCTTAAATCCCACATAGTTCTCTTTATTATTTGTTAATGAAAATATTATATTTTAGAGTTCAATAAAGAATATATATATATATTATATAGTATATTTATATATTATATATTTATTATATTTTACTATATTATATATATATATTATCATAATATAAATATAAATATATATAACAGTATAGATATACATTAATACAAAACAGCAGTGAAGACATTAGTATAAGAGTTTTATATATAACTTAATACAATAAATTCAGAAAAGAACCAAGTAATAATTATAATAATCTTTCTCCGAGTAGCTATGAGACAAGGAAAAATAAGAAAAGCTTTCAGTCTAAGTATATACTGTATATAAAATTCTTAAAAATAAATTAACACTTCACATTTCAATGTAGTTCACTTTAAACGAAAGGTTATCAGTATAAGTATAGAATCATATATAAATATTAATATAATATTTATTAATATATTAGTATACATATATATAATTAAAAAAGAAAATAAATTAAAAATGAAAACTAAATTCAATAATTAATTAAATTTTATAGAAATAAAAAAAAATATTTCTTTTGGAAATTCATGATTTGCAAAGAAAGTTGGTAGCTTAAATTATACTTATTATCGCAAATAATTATAATTATTTTAAACCTCTTATTAGAGCCATAATATATATAAATAAATATAGTAACGATTATATTTAAAAAATTAAAAACTCATTCTTAAAATTAATTAAAATGTTATTAGAAAAGTTATAATGTAATAAGTATTTAAAGAAACAATTTATTTTTTCCCTTTTCAATAATTCGATCAAATGATATAGGTATAAAAATATGTTCGAAAGTAATTAGGCCATCTAACATACGTTAATTATATATCTTATTACCTACTTTTATTTACTTATAAGTTTATTATTATTATATTATATTAGTACTTAACTGTATGAGATATGGATTAGTATGTAATTACCAATACATTGATAAAGTTGAGATACACTACTATTTTTATATATATCACTACATTAGTAATTGAGAGTTATTTATGTAGCAGTGTTCCTCCTTTATAATTAATGATTTGAGTCTTTTATATAATCTATAATATAATATATATATTATATAATTATATATTATTAATATAATATATAATTAAATTATTATTATATATTATATATATTATATTATTAATATGAATATAATATATAATATAATATATATATAATATTTATAATATATTATTATATATAAAGTACATTAATATATTTGTTAAGTATGTGATAATTTATATCAATTAAAATAATATTAATATTATATAATATATATATATAATTATATATATATAGTAATAATATGTATATGCATGTATCTGTCATATTACAATAATAAAAATAATAATTGTGATAAGGATAGATTAATTTATAATTATATTTATTATAATTATATATCTGTAAAAATTTTTTTTTTGAGAATATGATTGAATATAACTTTTGACTATAATCCACGAATATTATAATATATATGGATAAGAGCTCTAATAAGAAATTAAAAGTAGTGCATATTATAACCTATAGGTATATATAATATATATATATATATATAATATATATTAAATATAGAGCTTTACTTATCATAATAACACTCCGTACCATGGCGCATGAAAGAAGGCCGTAAGATTATGACTTGTAAATAAAATATAAGCCTTATAAGAAAGAGTAGAATGATCTATAGCAAATATGAGAGCTAGTAATGATATATTAAATATTTAAACTATACTTAATAAAGTAATTTTATAAATAAAAAAAATATTATATTTAATCCTAGGAATCTAGAGGCTGTAAATGAGTATTTTAATAATTTATATATATATAAGTGAATAGTATATTAATCATTAAGGAAAACTTTTTATTATATCATAAGTTTTATTAGTCCTACAAATAGCCTAGTCAGATTAAATTATTAACTATTAATTATAAATATATACTAGATAAAATACATCAATACCTATAAAATTATGTACGATAATTTAGAATATCTATTATTAATATAGTATACCAACTTTTATAGCAATGTATATTAATACTTATAATTTATTTATATTTTTGATATAACAGTATGACAATCTATATGGTAGTTCTATATAATGTTAACTAGATAAACACTCTGTTTACTTATAATATATATATATCAAATTAAATCTAAATATCAATAATTAAAGAGAGAATAAAATATAAAAATATATAGTATTGAATATTAGAGAGTTACTTAATTATTATTAAACTAAGTATAGGTCGATTATCGTTAATTATAATTTATGTATTAATGCTTTTTATATAATATATATATATAGTAAATTAATTAGTTTGGATGATGTTAAAGCTCAATAAGATAATTATATATAATTTATACTGATATACTTGATTTTTACCATAAAAATATTGCTAAAGGTATCGATTTATTATTCTGATATAATTTAAGACTAATGATATAATTGATTTTTTTTATTATATTCAAGAAGTAAGTATTATTAATAATTTTTCTTACCATATAGTCGAGAGGAGAATTATTAGATATAATTATTGGCATATAATCTTATTCTTATAGTCTATGGATAATAACAGTACTATGTATAATCTATTTGGTTTTCTCAATGGGAGAGTTTGGATATAGCAGAACGCTATTATACAGTATTCTTTTTGCGTGTTTTTGAAAGTGACGTTTGATTTCCAACGTCACAACGTCATCTTATTACTGTCTCTAAAAAGATACCATCCCATATACTGATAGGAGATCAATATCCGATAATCTATTAATTTTGGACAGTTCATAATAAAAATTTATATTTTAATTCCTAATTCATACATGTCAAGTTTACAGTGAATTGGGAGTTTCTCCTATAAAATTTCACTATCCTTTATACTTTTCATAACAATTCCACCTTTTTAGGTCCTCCTACCGTATAGTAATTATATAATACATATATAATATTCATATTAATACAACGTCTCTATATGTACTCTACCATAAATACCAGAGGGCTGGGGATACCTTAACTAATCCCTGAGCGTGTAATATAAATGTAAATATTATATAAAATTAATGATAGCCATCGCTGCTTAATATTTTATATAGACCCTGACGATCATTAGTTTTGAACTCAGATAATTATTTATATTATTAATTATTTAATTATTATTTATTTTATTTTATTCAGTGACATATAATTATTATTATGGCTTTTGGGTCCGTTTATAGAGGCTTAGTTGAATGCACTGGAGGCCGGGCTTTATAAGCTAATGTAATTTTATTCAATTCTTCACAGTGTCCCAAAGTTCAAAAGATGACTTAAATAAATTAGTTTTATAAATGTTATATATCACAAGAACGCTTGTATTTTATTTAAGAATCTATTATTATATTCCTCTACCTGCCGGAAAATTTAATTATTAAATTAGAGTGATAATAAATTAGATGGAGGATTTTTAGATGTTTGTGCCTCCTAAGAATGCAATATTTAATGCTTTCCAAACCTGGTTGTCATGGCAACGTATAAGTCCGTTTCCTTATTTTGTCTTTTTGAGGATTTTTCCACAACCTCCTCTCGAAATTTGGCAGAAATCCATTTTTTAAAAAAATTAAAATTAAAAAAAATATTAATATATATATATATATATATATATATATATATATATATATATATTATATATTATATATATATATATATTATATTTATATTTATATATATATATATATATATATTATATATATAATATATATATATATTATATATATATATATTTTGAGACGAGAGAGAGAGAGAGAGAAGAGAGAGAGAGAAGAGAGAAGAAGAGAGAGAGAGGAGAGAGAGAGAGAGAGGAGAGAGAGAGAGAGAGAGAGAGAGAGTTTATAACTAATTTACTATATTTTTGTTAATAATTTTAGTGTCAGCCTCCCCTGCATCATAGTTCGAAAACTAAGATAGGTTACAAGAAAACTGGTAACATATATGAATCACGTATGAAATTTGTATGGAAAGGGAATCCAAAATTTAAACATTTTTTTTTTTTTACATCTCCAAAACTAAGATAGGTACAAGAAAACTATTACCATATATGGAATCAGCGTATGAATTTGTATGAAAAAAGGATAAAATAGAATGTTTTTTTTTTTTTACTAAAGAATACCCCAGGGTAAAACCGTAAAGATGCAGAGTCGGGGTCTCTCGGCTTCCGGGGGAAACGCGGGGGGAATTCGTCCCAACCCCTTCTTCACGTTTTCTCTCTTTGGTTTTTAAGAACTTTCAAATGCCTGGCAACTCATGTGTCCCTGTATAAAAAAAATTTTTTCTTTTTTGGCATACATTTCCAAGTCAAATTCCATAGATGATTAGCTTTTCTCCTACTAGGATCGTAGTTTTGGAGATAAAAAAATAAAAAAAAAATTAAATTTTTTTTTATTATTTTCCAGTCAAAAATTTACGCTGATTCCATATAATGTTATAGTTTCTTGTACCTATCTTATTTTTTTGAGATATGATGCGGGTAACTTCTTTAGTTTGGCCATAATTTTAGTTGGTAATTTTGGAATTTTTAAATAATTTTCTGTGTAAACTTTGCAATTTCAAATGGAGAAGGAGGACAAAAATAAACCTTATTTTCGAAAATATATTAATAAAAACACGATATACATATTTACCTATTATATATATATACTAATTTATACTATTTTCATAATTAAATATTAATAAATATATATTAATTTCATTAAAATGTATTTAACATATATATATATAAACCTATTTATCAACATGGAAATTACTATAAACATTTTCGTCTATCAGTAAATATAATGTCAAGGACACGGCGCCTTGGAGGCAAAAGTTTTACTTCTTTAATAGAACTTCTACGGGAAGTCAAGAGTGCTAATATATATTATACAAAATACTTACTAGTCTAAAAAAGAAATAGCACACATTATATTCAGTATACTTCATAAGATTTATCATTAATTCATTATTTATTTATTATTATATTTATTTATCTTTTTAAACAAAATAATTATTTTAAAATTAATATAATTAGAAGTGTAGTGTCATTCGCGCAATAACCATACGAATACATGACATTGGTTTCTTGCATAGTGAGTAGCTACTTAATGGTTTTAAGTATGCAGAGCGATAGACACGACCACTATATGGTCGCAATATTCGAAGAGATATATTATAAATATATATTAAACTCTGGGTATATACACGATGAATCATAAACACAGCTTATTCCGCATTAGTTCAACCAAGAAACTTAGCTAAATCATGTTCAATTTTAATTTTTCCTCTCTCTTATCAATAATCACTCCATGCTCGTCTCTTTTCTATATTAAGATTATATCTTAGACAGGAATAAAAAACTTGTTAAAAAAAATATAAATATATCATCACCAATATGTATTTGTAATATATACCTAGTCCTTTAGAAATTTGCTACTATCTGTATATTTGGTAGAGAGTACGTAATCACGTTATTTACATAATATATAATTTTATTATTTGATTAAAAATTATATATATATAGGAAATTCAATGGCGAGTAGCTTATACACTTTATTATTATTTATAATTTTAACATAATTCTTTATATATCATATATTATACATGTTATATATGTATTCTTTATATATCAAGAGTAAAACCTTAAATTTTCAAAAAAAAAATAGAAAGTATATTTTTGAGTAAGTACCATATGCGACTTTATTTATATATACTGGTTTGTGTCAAATGAAAACTATCCCTATACTATCGCTTCTCGGCTTTCAGCCTAATAGATTTAATTATTCTTCGGTGTTGAGGTGACTGCACCATTGAGATAGATATAGCACGATGTAGGGAAAGTTTCGTTGTGCCACGTCTTTCTGTGAGTATTTAGTCACTTTTGTGGTATTGAAATTATATTATTATTGCTGGAATTATTACGGAGAAGCTAATGTCTCAGCATTATTCAAAGAGACTAAAATCAGTTATCTTATTTTAATAATTTTCAAAGAAGAATGGACGAAAGATTATATTATTCATCGAAAATTAAAGCAGACCAATATGTCACAGGGACTCGGTATATATGAAGTTCTACAGTAAAAATATCATATAATCTTTATATGCGTCAATATCGTTAAAGCTTCCAAAGCAATTACATTAGAAATTGGAAATAATTATATATATAATAGTATGTAGAGAGGGAATATTAATTCATCTAAAGCAACTAATAAGACCTAGCAGTTATCTAAATAATATTTATGCATAAATATAAGCATACACATAAACAAAATTAGCTTCATTGGGGTGCTCGGCAAGCTATGGCGCGTTCTTAGAATTGTTGATAAGTAAATGGCGGGTTCGACCACGAGCTCTGCAAGAAGTAGAATTCTAAAAGGAGCATATAGTGTCCACTAGCAAAAAGTTATTTAACTTCAAGATTAAGTAAATTTTTACGTAATATAAGCATTAATCTAGATTATTATCACGAAAATCAAGTGTTACTGATACGCATAACTGTAAGATAAATGAAGTCATATGACATTGATAACTTTAATATATATATAATTATTACTTTAATGACAGATAAAGCAGTTAATCCAGAGCTAGTCTATATTATAAAATTCTAACTTCTTATGGATCTGAAATTGATTTTATTTGAAACCCTTAGACATATTAATCTACGTAAGTACATATAGCACATGTTTGGCAATTTTAATTCCGTTAGGATGTTTATGTATTCATTAACTTCCAATAATCATAGTAAAGAGGTAACTAGTACTTACTGCTTTGAAATACTTATTCTAATAATTGAGAAGTTAAAAGACAGGTTGTAAATGAAGAAATAAATTTTAATTTCCATGTAAAGTCTAGCAATTATTTGATTATTGAATATATCCTTTTGAAAAAACTAATAATTTAGGTTTAATTTATAGACCACTTACTGATGGTGCACCATCAATAGTGGAAACTCAAAAAGGACTTGTTGCTTAGATTAAAACGGAACTGGATAGATAAAGGCATATGCGATTTAGATAAATATATATAAAACTTATATAATCTTATTATATCATTGTATATTAATTATATAATTTTTACCTATTAAATAATGTGTGCCGTGTCCTTGAAAATGACAAATATGATGTCTATTGTTTGTGAAATGTATTAATTTAATTTAAAGTAGAAGGTCTAAATAACTAAGGTACATGATAATATTTATAAGAGGAGTTTTTAATAAGATCAAATTGAAGCATAGTTATTGAGAAACTTTGTTATATTATTTATGAAAGAGGTTCAGTTGGAGGGAGGGAGCACTGTCAATATGTGTTGTTGAGCGAGTTGCTTCTAAAAGATTTTATGAAACTCAGAAAATGACAATCATGATATCGTTTGTGGAGTCAGGCTGAAAATCATGCCATGCGTTCACTTCGCAGTTCTGAGTAAGATCTAGGTAATCATCTGTGGTTTGTGTGTGGATCTCTTGGAATTCTTGTGAGACAATACTTCCTGCCTTATCCAGCCAATAACTTGAGGATATATTTTAATTACAAGTCCTTTGAATATTATAGCACACTCCATAAAAATGTAATTGATAACTATTCATTTTTAATATTGATTAAGCGAGAGTACTCGCTTACACCTTCCCACCTCTTTAACATCTCTACATTGTCCAATCTGCTTACAACAAACTGCTGAAGGTGTGATCTCTCGTGCGAGACTCCAGAGTCAATGCAAAACTAGAAACTGAAAACTCTATTCTAAAATGAACTCCTTTTATTCTCACTTCGTCAATTTTCTCTAACAATCACTAAACGAGAGCAATGAACATCCTCCTCCAAACACCGGATTCAAAGTGTCCCTAGGAAGAACTAAATAGCTCAAGATGCGAACTAGCTCCACTTCTCTAACGCATAACTGATCTTTTATATGAACCAGGTCGGTATTTTTTGCACTTACTCATAGAGATAGAGTTCATACTATATTAGACGCTTACTTAGATCTCACTTATATGTGCTTATAAACAGTTAGCGCTTATCACACTAGCAATGGAAACAGTTGAGAGAACAGTATGCACATGATGTCATAGGTTGGGTTTAAAACTATAATATCTATGATAGATACATTAACACTTGCATGTGCGATGATGCAGAGAGGACGATAACATCTTGATCACCCAACTGAGTTGTAGGGAGGCGGGGTTTCACCTTCTAATATACTCAGTTTTACGTCTTTATTTAACCTACCGCATAGAAAGTTTTCCGTCTACTTAACATGTATATCTAACCAAGTGGATGGATTAAGAATTCAAAATTATCTATACTTGATAGGCAGCGGGCTTCGGGACCTCCAACGCCGCTTGGAAATTAGCGATACCAGCAAATCAGCGCTAAAAGTTGTTTCAGAGTATTGGACTGGGTGACAGATTCGATCCAAAATAACGTAAGGTAACTTATATCTTGTCGATGATGACAGAAGCATGAGAGGAGTATGTATTGATGTACAAAATTAAAATTGACAAGAGAGAGAAAGAAGTGAGCACGCGCAGCGTATACAGTAGAGCAAATGATTAAACTGAGAGAAAGTAACAACGTACAGAGAAGTACAGATTAGACAGAGACCTTGTAGCTAGATCTAGACGAGAGTGGCATGATGCCAAAGAATTCAACAGAAGCAGATATCTCTGGAGCACCAAAACAAGTATAATCAAAGCTTGTATGACACCTACAGGCAACTAGGTTAGATTAGTATTATATGAAGAGGCTTATTTCAGTAAGTAAGGAATACTCATAAGGTATATCGATTAGATATATCACATAAATTATTAGGTTTATGTAGTATATATTTAATGATCCTGATTCTATGTAATGATAAAATTAGTTAGTCTACTAAATGTATAATATCAAGAAGCGATTGAGACCGTGAGCTAATAGTTATATATATATATGATTTTACTATATTTTCTTAGCAACTAAATTTACGTTAGAATTGCCAATAAAAGTTAAATAATAATAACTATTTTTAAATAACTTTCCAACCCCATTATACAAATTATTACATTTTAAAGGATGTAACCCCTAGTTCTTGAGTAGTTTCGAAAGTATATGTACACTCATCTACATATTGAGACCTTAACTAAATTTCACTCCTCCTGGTAAATCACTTCGTTCCGTCGCTACACCTTCTATCTTCTTACTCTATAGAACTCTAGTGCTTTCATTTCTGCAAGTATACTCACTGTTAGTGATTATTATGCTTATATCTGGGATTACTTCTTCAGAGGGCCTCAGACCTCCCTGAGGGTTCCTGAAAACTATGCAAATTTCGGGGAATATATTAATCTACTATACCTTTATATAAAACAAATACTAATTTGCATCACAATTATTATATATTATAGTAGTTTATTTAAAGCTTATGTTTGCTTAAACTTTCAGCGTCGCTCACATTATCGAGCTTCAAAGCTAACATGGTTCCGACAAAACTTACCGTTGCAAAATGGCTGTATACATTTACTCAGTATATATAAGTAGCACATGAAGTACATTCTCATTACGACTTCTTTAATCCTTCTCCATCTTAAGTCCTTGCTACACATTTCCATTGTTTCTTTACATTTTTTATTCTATCTGTAACTACAGCTCCGTGCTACAAGTGCTCTCGGCAATCACTTATACGTCAACTCAAACTCGCTGTCTTTTTTCATTCACCTGTTATATAACTTTCTGATATTTTCTATTAATAAATTATCATTAATATATTTTTCTAAATTATATTATATTTGATTATTAAATACAAACACAAGAACAAAACTCAACTTTATTACAAATATATAAATAGTGAGAGAGACATACCCCTCCGCAAAGCTAACGTCAAATAAAGTGAGTGACATTAAGCGGCGTAGTAAAAATAAATACCCAGGTCATCACTAAGGCAAAAATATGAAATACTATAAACTATACTAAAATGAGTAGGGATGAGAGTAGTACATATATATAAATTATTATATTAGATAGGGGGATACACAGTGTATAAAACATCCCCTATAAATGAGGAGTGAAAATAAAAAAAAGGGGGAGTAGGTACTTAGTTGAGACCGTTATCAAGAACGTGAGCTCAATATCCTTTACCGGTACTCTAGGTAGATGTTGCTTATATAGCTAACTTCACATTATAATTTGCAAATATAAATATTAAAAATAACGTTCAGAGCAGATATGTAGAGCCCGACCACTAATGACTTAAATATATATCTTTCTTGAAATATAGGGTTGCAGACGCAACATTATCTCACAAAGGTTTTCCAACGATACACCAACCTGAAGTCGAAACTAGACCACAAAACAGTATGATCACTATTCGTCGAGATTCCTTATTACACAATCCAATAAAAAATCTTAATCCTTTAAAGGAAACTCCAAAAACCTCAATTCAATTTCTCATTCCACGCCACCTTGATAGGGGGTCTCGAGATACCATCTTCCTAAGTCAATGTCACAAGTTCAAAAATTCAGGAAATGGTAATCCTGATACTGGGTTTCTCATATCATCTTCTTATCTCACCGACCCTTAGATTCTGCTTACTACACATTGAATACATCAGTGTGCAAATTTAAACCCGAAGTGATGGAAATTTTCAAAGTAACTGCCGACTAACTGGATTCCTCCCCGTCTAGAAGCTCAGAGCAACCAAAAATGGCTTTCCAGTCATCAAACGTCACTCTAAACTCTCAAGCCTTCACGGAACTCTCAGGCCTGTCGAATATCAGATCTAACCTTTTACCTGAAATCAACTAGAGAAATGTTACAAATATGTTACACACGTCTTCCGACTAATGCTCTTACAACATACTGTATTTACAGTAACTCCTATGCTCACAGAGAGATACCTTAACCTTATTGCAGGAATGCCTGAGAGATGCCAGCTGCACTAAGATCTCGTCCCCTTCCATTTCTTTTCATCTAAGATTTATATATAATTGTATATATACCTAGCATATACTTAGATTTTATATACATACTAATCAAAGAACATATATAATTAGAAATATAACTTTTATCCTACCACATAATTATATATAGAATACATACTTACTGAGTAATCATCCGTTATTATTATTACCTATTTCAAAAAGAATGTATACATAGAAAGCAGTTTTCAAAGTAAGAAAAGGTATGAAAAGTTCAATAAGAAGACTCCAGTATATTACTAATATGTACTAGATAACTGAATTAGATAAGGATAAAGATTAAGAGACATTATGCTGCACCAAAGTCACGCTTATTGCCCACTGTCGCAACATCCTCTCATATATAATAAAATCGAGAGTCGTGAAAGCACGGAGACGTAGAACCTGTAGTTACTAATAATTACCCTTCTGTAAACGAACATCTTTTTAATTATTTTCTTCATTTTGATATGATTATTAATCAGATGGAATTATGTATCTATAGCGTTCTCTTGAACTTTGCTTTTTCTTTCTTCGCAACTATTATTTTCTTTTCAGTCACTTCAATACAAATCTTATTTATTATTTATTATATATTGTTTAATTTTTTTCTTATTCATTATGTATTCAATTATTCTAATATAAATTATTATTTTAATTATATTATTCAATTAAGATATTATAATATTATATCAATAAATATTATCAATATTATATTATAATAATTTAATTATTATTATTATAATTATTATGATTATATTATTTATTTGTATTATAATTTATTATTATTATATATTAATTATATTTAATTATTATATATTTAATTATAATATTATTATATTATTAATTTATTTACATTTGATTTATTTTTGCTATTTACGTAGTGGATACGATTTTAATTCATAATTATTTAGCTAATATGAATATGATTTCACTAAAAAAAAAAGATATTAGGTCAAGTGAGTGTTAAAAATAGGAATAATTGGGGTTTGATAAATTTATAAACGTTAGATAAGTAGATTATATGTAGTTAAATTTGGTATTTGTATGAGTGTAAGTAAATTATAATGTTTACCTCTATTAGGTTGTAGTAAAGTTATTATGTTATGTGTATGTAATTGAGGTGAACTTTGGTATTTTTAATGTATTCTAGATTAAAGGGCTCAAATTAGTCATTATAAGGTACGTATTTAATTAATAATTTCTCCCAATTTGTGTTATTGATTTATATGAATAGGGAAGTAGAGTAGACGTAAAATTAGTATATGTGATTGTTAGTATTTGATTAATTATATAGTTTTGTGAATGGTAGGTATATATTGATAGTGATTTGTGCATTTTATAATATATTTCTTATAGGTCGTGTATGATGAGCTCATTGGAGTTCGACACTTGTGGGTATTTGCATTCTTGCTCCTATCCCTTCTGGTTTTCTGTACTCATGGTGATGGAATGTAATGTTTGTTTATATAGCTTAATGTGTTAAAATGGTGAGTTATGTAGTATTTTGAGTTTGATGTTGATGGAGTCGCAAATTTGATTAGGTTTTGTATATAAAAATTATGTTAATGTCATTAATATCTACACTCACATAACCACTTACAAAGATTTCGATTTGAATTCATTCTGATTAGTAAATAAATACTTGTATTTAATAATTATTATACTAAAACACAATTACCTATTTTTAATCGTATAATACCTATTATTTAATTATAAAATTATGTCTGGTTGATATATAGAATAAATTATTATATGATATATCACTTAATATTAAGCTTTGAAAAGAAATTACGAGTATATTAATGAATAACAGTATATTTTTGCTTATCTTTGGACTAGAACTAATACTAAAAAAAATAGCATTTTAATATAATTGATTGACAAGGTAGAAGCCCAATATAATAATGTGATCACTGGCTAGTTTAAGGGTATCCAATTAATACGTAAAAAACTCGATATCGAAGTGTTTGCGCAATACTAACTCAAAATGGTCTCTTAAATAGTTTATGAAAAGTAATTAAAGAGTTCTAAAATATAAAATACTATACTAGTTAGGATGGTTGTACATTACGTACTTTATGTACAGTATTTTTATATAAGAATTATAATGGTAATGTCAAAGAGTGACACAACAATATTCTTTCAAGAATGGAAGTATTTTGATATTAACGATGGATAATATAGTTACGTGAATTATCCAGCATTGGAACTATTAAACGATAAAGAACAATAGAAAAATGATAAGAAGAAATTTTTAAAAATTGAGAATTGGATGCTACCGAATGTGAAGAAAAGAGGGATAATACGAAGAAAAATTGAATAATTTCATTTTGTACAGCCTCCTTCCCAGTGAATCTGCCAAAACTTAGGAGAAAAAATAAATAATATGGTTATTGAATAGCAAAGTGATCAAATAATTGTATTTCATGCATAAAAATCTCAGGAGACGAGTAATTAAAAAATGAATAAATAATGTTGAAATTAATGGTTATATAGGGTAATCATATATATGTCTAGTTTATAATTTTCATTAATGTTTATTTAATATATAATAATAATAATGTGACTGAAATATTATAATAAATTAAAAGAAATACCCGATAGTGATGAGAATCCATGAGATAGAGAATGAGATTATATGAAGTAATATAATATTCAGTTAAAATAATAATAATGAGTAAATGAACATTCCACATTCAAAGACATCCAATTGTGCAAGTCGTTGGTAGAAGCGTTGGAAGAATTTTAATTGCTTGATAGGAGTATATTCATATTAAGATAGACAATAAAAAAGAGTATAATGTGAGTTGGAGATATTATTTTGTTGTAATTCCTCATCCTATTTGGATCCATATAGTAGATTTTGAATATCACTGGCATATATTTTGTACTTTAATTGAATTTCGTATTTGTGTCAGGAAGGTGTGTGTGTGTTTGTGATCTTAATATAGTTTGCTTTTCCATAATTTCTTTTTGTTTATATTGACTGACGACGAGTTTCATCACTGTTAAGAGCAACTATAAAGTGTTCAGCGCCGATATAGTGTGTACGTGAGTTGCGATATTTCTAATCGACAGTCGCAACACTATCAGTCTGTTACCTCATCCTCCCTCTCTCTCTCGTTTCTCCTCTATCTATCTCCTCTCTATCTCTCTCTCTATCTCTTTCTGCTTACATTCTCTCTCTACTGTTTTTTTCTGTTATTCTGTCTCCTCTCCACTCCTAGACTCCCCTCCTCTCTCTCTCTTCTCATCCCTTATTTCCTCTGGGGGTCTGGAACTCTCATGTCAAGTGGTGCTGTACGTATCTCGTCTATCGTCATATATCTTCACTCAATCACTCTCTTCATATCATCTCTCTCTTCTCTCTTCCATCTCTAATTTTATATATTATATACATCTTATACATATATATCATATATATATCCAATATATTATAATATATAATTTACTTATAAATATATATATTAGAATAAAAGAGTATGATATAGATTTATATTTCTATTTTTATTAGATTCATATAAATACTATATATCTACCTATATATATTATATAATTACTCTATAATATATATTATATATATATATATATATATATCATATCGAAAATGTTAACTAATATCATTTAATACCTTAATCTCTATCTCATTATATATAATCTATCTAAATAGTATCTCTACAATGGGGTCAGTTCCATAGTATCCGCATTATTGTGACATCCGCATCCATATTATACTATTTTAAAAACATCTCATTCCCATTTTCCTTCCGCAATTTTTAAATTCTTTTTTTTATTGCGAATGATTGATATTTAATTGAACTGCTAAATATTTACAGCATAAACATATCTCTGTATGTATGATATATATATTACTATATATAATATATAATATATATAACTATATATATATATATATTAATCATATATATATATATAATATATCTATACATATATATAAAATATATATTTATATTCTATATATTATTATAATATATACTATATATCTACTATATATCTTATATATTATATATATACTTATATATATTATATATATAATATATAATATATATATATATTATATATCTATCTGTTTATATATACTATATTTATATTATATATATATATAATATTTTTATTTATTTATTTCTGCGACCTTAATTATCCAATGTGCGCATTAATTATTTTATTCTTTACTTTTTTATTTTAACACATTAAAACAATTTAGTATATAGTATATTACCTTACCTAATTATCATACAGACCAACAAATATATGCTAAGGTAAAAAAGTGTTTCACTCATAAAGCAAACTAACATTTCTTATCCTGACTAAAGAATATAATGTTTATCAGCGCCTAAAATACCTCCCGTATGAAAAATCTGCTAAGGATTCAAAAAAGGGTTTTGAACAAAACGCTAAAAAGGGTAAAAAAGTAGCTACAGTGCATACAAAACTCGAATCTATTCCTTCCTTTTCCAACTCATCATCCAAGCAGCTAAAGCAGTATTATTATCAAAATCCCTTAAAAAAGTGTCCAATCTATCAAAGATACAGACATCTTGAACTATGAATTATACTACCTTCATCAAAGTATCACACATATCAAATATAACATCATTTGAACTGTGAATAAGTAAGAACATTAGAAAAAATTCATCAAACTAAACCTAACATTTACTCAGCAAAAAACAAAACTTAACCTATGCCCGCGTTTCTACACATCATCACCAGCTAACACTGTAATATCCTACAAAACTAACATCATTTCTCTAAACAAATCAGTGTTAATTTCACATTGGCATAGTAATATTTCAGCAAAACGTAGGTACCTAACATTGACCATAAACTAAGTCTATCTCTCCATTTTCTATCATATATAATGCCCATATCAAATGTTAATTTGAGTATTAAAATAGTAATATTGGTCATAATCATAACCTAACTAGCATATTGAACACGAATAAACACTAGTATAACAAGTTTTAACATCCGGAAAGCTAATAAATATCACCTTCCGTAAACTATTAACCCTAAATCCCTTAACGTCGAATAAACAGAAACACTAACAAAAGTACAGTGATTAGTTAAAAGCGGTAAACGTAAATACCATTGGCAATCACAAAGATGTAACTCTAACTCCCCTACAAAGGACCTCACTATATACTTTACCCAAGTCCTTGAGGCTATTATGACCAGATGTTCCTTTTGCAGTACCTGTTTATATTAAAAGGCTAATCAGTTACGTTCATGTTATATACAAAAGCTTAAAGGTTATGGTATCGCTAAGTATTCAGCATAGCAATCTCAATCTTTACTATACCTAACAGAACAATTTTCAGTGACGAGTACCATTACTTGGAGATTACTCCCAGAGAGATGAATGAAGATCCATTTCGGGTACCACGTACGAGATTGTAAGCGGATACGTAAGGGCACAGCCTAAAGGGCGGATACATAAGGGCACATCCCATTGGCTGTGTTCTTACCGCTTACACCCACCCTCATTCGGGGTACCCCAAAATGAATCTTAACGCATCTAATGTAAAAATAACAATGATATGTTAGAGATATGTTTGAAAAAGTGTGAATGCAATGTTAATTACTTTACTGTTGTTAAGTTTCGAACATTGTTAATGTTAGCAGTTTATTTGCGGGTAAGGTATGTTAGGTTTGTCGTTGTACATCATATTCCTAGTTCAAGTTATGATATGTTAGCTTTATTGATAAGAAAAAGTTGTTACGTTAGCATATATTCGTTGGCTAGTATGTTAATTAGGTAAGATTTTGCTAAATTTAATCAAAAGACCAATATATCCATAGATCAATAGACCACGGAAGGTGGGAGGGGAATGGTAGGTGGTTTGATTTAGTGATTTAATGATTTACTGCTTTAGAATCAGTAAACTATTATACTTTACTATGACATTTTATTCAAAGAACCTATTTTTATGTTATTTTTGGATAAAATTTGCTATGTCTGCACTTATTTGTTGGGGATTTTGATAGTTTGGTAAGGTTATGATAAATTTTTGTTAAATCTTACTATGCTAACGTAAAAAATTTTGTTATGTTAGCATATATTCGTTGGTCAGTATGATAATTTAGGTAAGGCTATGATAATTGTTTTGTTAAATATTTGTGTGTCTATGAGATAGCTATTTTAGGCTATGTTTAATTTACTGTTACGTTTTGTTAATATTACTATGACAATGTAAAATTAATGATTTGTTAAAGAAATAAATTATTAGTTTTGTAGGATATTACTGTTAGTTGGTGATGATATATTAGAAACGTGAGCTTACTTTAAGTTTTTGCTGAGTAATGTTAGGTTTGGTTCAAAAAGAATTTTGATAATGTTTACGTTTACTCTCAGACAAAATGACGTTATTTGATATGTGTGAAATACTTTGCCTTGAAGGGTTAATATCAAATTCATAGTTCAACGATGACTAATTATATTTGATAGCCATTGGACATCTTGTTAGGGGATGTTTGTTAGATATTACTTTCGCTTTCTAGCTGCTGATGATATGTTGGAAAGTGGAGATAGATTGAGTGTATTGCATAACTTGTTAGCTACTTTACCTTTGATAGGTAGGGAACTTTGTGAATGTTAGCAGCTTATCCATACGTGAGGTATTTTTAATTTTTTGTAAAGTACATTATATTCTTAGTTCAAACTGTGATATGTTCATCATTCTGTCTTTATTAATGCGATACTTTGTTACCTTAAGCATATATTCGTTTGGTCTGTATGATATTAGGTAAGGTTATGATAATTTTTCTTAAAATATTGCTATGTTAATTTAAAAATAACAATGATATGTTAGAGATAAGTTTGAAAAGTGTGAATAGGTTACGATTTGCAAGCAATGTTAGTTACTTTATTTGTTGTTAAGTTAAGGAACAATGTAAATGACCCGTTAATTTGCCGTAAGGTATGTTAGGTTTGTCGTTGTACATTATATTCTTAGTTCAGGTTGTGATATGTTAGCTTTTATTGATGTGAAAACGTTGTTACGTTATCATATATTCGTTGGTCGTAGTATGATAATTAGGAAAGATTATGATACAATTTTGTTAATATTCTATATCTAATTATTATGTTTAATTTCGTAAAAATACATGATATGTTAGAGATAGTTTGACAAAGTGTGAATAGGTTATGTTCTGTATGCCATGTTAGTTACTTTACTGTTGTCAAGTGTGGAACTTTGTTAATGTTGGCAGCTTATTCTGCGTAAGGTAATTGTTAGGTTTTTGTTCGTTGTACATTTATATTCTTAGTTCAGTCGTTTATAGATCTCTAGCTTTTATTATGTGCAAAATCCTTTGTTAATGTTTAGCATATATTCGTTGATCAGTATATAAAGTACTTTTTTTTTTTAATGTTTATGTTTTTTTTTCCGAAATGATATTCGAAATATCCCTTGAATCAGTAGAACAATAGATCAATGGATCATTGAAGGGTGGGAGGGTCGGGGGAGTGGAGGGTCGGGGGAGGGGAGGGTGGGGGAGGGGAGTGGTGGATGGTATTGATTACTGTATTTACTCGCTATTATCGGGCCAAGTAAACCTTTTACGCTTACTATGAATATTTTATTTTTCTTTATTTTAAGAAACCTTATTTTTATGTTTATGTTTTTGGATAATAAACTTTGTTTATGTTTGCAATTATTCGTTGGGATAATGATAATTGGATAAAGGTTATGATAATTTTTGTTTAAATATTACTATTTACTTTGTAAAAAACTTTGTTACGGTACGCGTCAGCATATATTATCATTGGTCAAGTATGATAATTAGACAAGGTTATGATAAATTTTTGTTAAATTTGAAATGTAAAATTAACATTGATATGTTAGAGATATGCTTTAAAAAAGTTGAGAATGTTACCTTTTGTATGCTATGTTAGTCACTTTACTGTTGTTAAGTGTAGAACTTTGTTAATGTTAGCTGTTCTTTCGTGTGTAAAGTATGCTAGTTTTGCCGTTGTGCATTATATTCTTAGTTCAGGTTATTTGGAGAAGCTTTATTAATGTTGAAAAAGTTTAAATTACCATATAAAGGAGAAATTAACGTATTCAATATTCATATAATCCCGAACTTTATTTCTATTGCCTTTACTCGTTTTATTCCAGAATGCATTCTCGAAATGTGACCTGAATCAATAGATCAATAGATCATGGATGGGTGGGAGGGTTGAGTGTGGGCGGTTTGATTTACTGATTTACTGCTTTAATATCAGTAAACTATTACACCTTGCTATAATAATATATTTATTCAAAGAACTTATTTTTATTGTTATGTTGGATAAAACTTTGTCATTTTTGCAATTATTCGTTTGGGATTATGATAGTTAGGTAAGGTTATGATAAATATTTGT
Source organism: Trachelipus rathkii (assembly GCA_015478945.1). Lineage (NCBI taxonomy): Eukaryota > Metazoa > Arthropoda > Malacostraca > Isopoda > Trachelipodidae > Trachelipus > Trachelipus rathkii. The sequence goes on from JABUQX010069120.1 coordinate 53,349, forward strand.
TAAATATTACTATATCAATGTAAAAAACTTTGTTTATGATAGTTAGGTAAGGTTATGATAAATTTTTGTTAAATATTACTATGTCAATGTAAAAAACTTTGTTACGTAAGTATATATATATTCGTTGGTCAGTAATGATAATCCTAGACAAAGGTTATGATAAATTTCTTTGAGTTTTTGCTAAATATTGAAGTAACCAATGATATGTGGGGATATGCTTAAAAAAGTGTAAATATATTACGTTTTGTATGCTATGTTAGTAACTTTACTGTTGGTAAGTATGGAACTTAGTTAATGTTAGCTGTTCTTTCGTGCGTAAGGTATTTTAGGTTTGCCGTTGTGCAATATATTCTTAGTTTAGGTTATGTTAGCTTTATTAGTGTGAAAAAACTTTGTTATGTTAGCATATATTAGTTGGTCAGTATATAAAGAACTTATTTTTATGTTATGTTTATCCAGAATGATTCTCGAAATGTGATCTGAATCAATAGATCAATAGATCAATAGATCAATAGATCAATATAAGGGTGGGGAGGGTGGGATGGGTTGTCCAGTGTGGGTAGTTTGATTTACTTATTTACTGATTTACTGTTTTAAGGTGTGTAAAAAAGTCATATATTTTAAGCTATAGACATAACAGGAATAAAAGTTTTTGTATAAAATTATATTTTAAACAAAATAAAATTAGGATATATGAAAGTTTTGGTGTTATTTATACTACAAAACCTAATTATTGATACCATAGATAATTTAAATCCAGTTAGATCAACCCCTTAGATTTCATGATGGGCCTTGGAAAGGAGGTTTTTTAGGGTGGGGGTAGGTTTGATTTACTGATTTTCTGCTTTATGGTATGTAAAAACACAATTTTTTTGTTATGAACATAAGAAGAATAAAAATTTTGGTAAAAATTATGATTATACATAAAATAGAATAAAAATAAATAATGATTTTGTGTTATGTTATTCAAAATATGACGAATCAATAGATCAACAAATCAATAGATCAAAAGATTATGGGTGGGTGGAAAGGGAGGGGTTGGTGGTTTGATTTACTGATTTACTCTGATTTAACTGCTTTAGGGTGGTGTAAAAACGCTAATTTTTGTTAATATTACATGAACATGATAATATTTAAAAAATTTTAAGTAAGCAGAAAATTTCAATGCAAATGAAACAAAAAATAAATAAAAATTTGGAAATATAAATATTTTTTTTTGAATAAATGAAAAATTTAAATTAAAAAAAATTAAACACAAAAAATAAATAAATGTAAAATGAAACTTATAAAATAAAAAATAGCAAACAACTATACTGAATATGCAAAATAGGAATATTCATGTATTTGCATATATACATTCAATGGAAGGTATTTTGAAATTAGAAATATAGCGTTACAAACTTTAGAAAACGGGTTATCTTTGGAAGATGCCTCCATGCTCTTCCTGCTGTCCTATTTATCCTGCCTCTCTGTTTTCTCCAAATTTCACATAATCCTTACCGCTGGGCCAATTTCCAAGGTATTGGGGCTCAGCCTCAACACCCGATGGGGGTAGCGATACGTAACCACTGCTGTACATGGGTTACAACAAAAGAAAGGTGTATACAACGTTTCATCTTTCTGTGCCAATTTCCAAGGATTTAGGGCACATC
>JABUQX010069120.1:57500-60813 GCA_015478945.1 Trachelipus rathkii
ATTCATTTAACAATTAGCTTAATTAGCAACCATCTGATATTTTTCTCGTTGTATGCTCTCAAGCGCTCGTTGTAAGCCCTCAGGCGATCACCTTGGGCAGAAATGGCTTCCTCGCAAACGACCATACTCGACAGTTTAGTCTCGAAGAATCGAGGTATATGATGAGCAGTAGGGTTGTATTAATTTACGCTATTCATTTTTCAAATTTTTTTTAATTAATTTTTTTATATTTATTGCAAATATATTCGTACTGATTATGTATAAAAATGCTTATCAGATAAAAATTTTAATATTTCTTAACATATCTTCCTTTCTAGAGTGCCGTTATAACGGAAAGTGGTAATAGTATCGCAGAAGGGCTTTACCCCCGATTGTTATAAAAATCAAATGATATACTCTAAAGAAATAATAATGAAGAATAATATAAAAGCGAAAATGACTGACGTCTTTAGGAAAAAAAGTTACAGCCTCTCAAAGTTTGAATTTACCCATAGTATTTTCTTAACAGAAAAAAATCATAGGATATACTCTAAAAAAAAATAATAATGAAGAATAAAAAATACGAAAATGATTTGTCTTTAGGAAAAAATGATGCAACCTCTCAAAGTTTAAAATTTTCCCATAGGCTTTCTATAATAAAATTAACGGGCCTCTTGCTCGTTTTAGGGCTAACCTAGTTCAGGTTATGATAAGATTTGTTAAGTATACACAGATTTATTCTGTGTATATTAACAAAACATATCACAACCTGAACTAGAGTGTCTAAAATGAGACCAAATCTGGAAGGATCAAAAATGAAAAGTCTATGGAAGTTTTAACAACTTTTGGAGGCTGTAACTTTTTTCCTAAAAACGTCGGTCATTTTCGTTTTATTTATTCTTCATTATTTTTTTTTAGAGTATATCCTGTGATTTTTATAAAAATCGGCGGTGAAGCCCTTCTGCGCTACTATTGCCCGGAAAGTATCATATATATATATATATATACACTTATATATATATATATATATATATATATATATATATATATATATATACTACTATTGCCCTGATATAAATATTATAATTTACTTATAATTTGTACAAAATATTAATTTGTTACAGGCACAAAATTAGTAGTACTTAATAATATATATATATATATTATGTATATTATATATGTATTTCTTAATTATTATATTTTAATATCATATAGAAATAATATATTGTGTGGATATGTCTGTTAGTTTTTACCAATCACTATATATAATATTTAAAACCTCTAAAATTTAGATATTTATATTAAATAATAATAATATGTAATAGATATATATATATATATATAATTATACAGTATATATATATATATATATACTACATACATAATTATATATATATATATACTATAAATATATATAATAAATACTTATAATATATATATATATATATATAATAAGCACTTGTCCTTTAAAATGAAGTTACATAAAAAAGACATGATAATCGAATCGCAGAAAAGCTAAACCGTGCAGTCCCTGCCAGTGTCACGCTAGTAGCTAAACTCCAATAGAAAGAGCGCGAAAGTTACCACAAGTTGCTTTCCTTTCTCAAATGTTAACTCCTTTTGTTATTTTTGTTTATTTTTTATTTTTTTTAATTGCTCGAGCCGACGTGGGGGACGAGGGGGGGACGAAGTCCCCTACTTCGTCCCCCGCCTGAGAGAGCGAGTCTATCGATCTATTGATTTATTGATTCAAGTCACATTTTCGAGTATATTTTGAATAAACAACATAAAAAACAATTCTTTATACACTGATCAACGAATATACTCTAACGTAACAAAGTTTTTCAACTTAATAAAGCTTAACTTAGCATCATTGAACTATGAATAAAATACACAACGACAAACCTTTACATGCCTTAAACATGAATAAACTGTTAACATTAACAAGTTCCACACTTCACAACAGTAAAGTAACTAACATAGCACACAAAGACGTAACCTATTCTTTTTTTCCAAAGCATATCTCTAACATATTAAGTTTTTTTAAACCCGCCTTACACGACACTGGTAACATGTTTAACATAAATTATCAACAACATTGTTAATTAATCATAACTGATCAACAAATATACTCTAGACATAATAAGGTTTCTCACATCATACAAGCCTAACAATGGCGTAAACATGAACTAAGAATAATGTTAAAAGACAAACCTAACCCAACTTAAACACGAATAAATGTTTAACATTAACAAAGTTCCCCAATTAACACCAAAGTAAAGTAACTAAAATTGCATGCAAAACGTAGCCTATCCTACTTTTTCAAGCATATCTTCTAACATTTAATACGTTAAACCTTTACCTGACACAGTAAACATTTTAGCAAAAATTTAATCCAACATTGGTTAATTATCATACTGATCAAGAATATACTCTAACATAATAAGGTTTTCACATGAATAAAGCTAACATTGGCGTAACATGAACTACTAAGAAATAATGTACAAAGACAACCTAACCCCACTTACACACGAAAACTGTTAACATTAACAAAAGTTCCACACTTAACACTACGGTCGGTTCCTACTAACATTGCAGGCAAAACGTAACCTATTCTTCTCGTACTTTTCAAAATTTAGCTTCTTTCTTTTCACACTTACACTGACACAGTAACATTTAGCAAATTTAAATCACAAACATTGGTTAATTATCAACTGATCAACGAATATATACTCTATCTAACGTAATAAGGTTCCACATCAATTAAAGCTAACTCACACATATCGTTACATACATGAACTAAGAAAATAAAAATGTACAGAATGAATACCTAACACAACTTACACACGAAATAAACTGTTTAACATTAAAAAGTCCAAAAACACACTTACACAGTAAGTAACTATACCATTGCATGCAAAACGTAAATATTCTTACTTTTTTCAAGCTATCTCTAACATATTATAACGTTTACCCTTACACTGACAAAACAGTAATATTAAATCAAAAATTTATGCGGTATATTTTATTTTCAAAAATCAAAGATATAACTTTCTAACGTAATTAAGGTTTCCCACATCAATAAAGCTAACACACATAGCGTAACATGAACTAATAAATAATAACCAAAGACAACGGGGATAATTTACACACAAATAAAACTGTTAACATTAACAAAAGTTCCACACTTAACACCAAGAAAGTATACATTGCATGCAAAACCGTAACCTATTCTTACTTTTTCAAGCATATCTCTAACATAATTAACGTAGATTATTTAATAACTGAAACAGTAACATTTATCAAATTTATCAACATTGTTAATACAGTTACG
>JABUQX010069121.1:0-24089 GCA_015478945.1 Trachelipus rathkii
AAAGAAAGAGCGGAATTAGTAATATATCGATCGATGTATAATATGAAATCATTCATGTTAGTTTTTTATGTATATGTATATTTTATATAGGAATATTTTTAATAAAACGTTTTATAAAGAAGTATGAAGTTTAAATTTTCCCATCATCTTCAGTTGCATAAGGTTGGTAGTTTTATTTTTCAAATATCGGTTTCTAATGTATAAACATCTAGAAAAATCTATCAGATGTGAAAATTTTTTATTAACCTCCCGCGCTTAAAATACGAGCTTGATCCGCCCGCAGGTTCGAGCGGATCAACATTGCTTGAAAAAAAAGGTTATGCTAAACAACCGTCAATTTTGTTTCTATTTAATCTTAAAATAATATAATAATCTATTTAATTTAATTTCGTTAAAGACTCTTTATCGTTAACAACTGTCGATAGCAGACCTTTTGGCCCCTGAATCACGAGCAGGTTACGGTCTTCTTCGTTACCGTGGGACCCTATCGTGTTCGTTTTGATACGCCTTGACCCGAAGTAAGATTGCCAGTTTATGTTAGAATTTCGAAGAGCATCGTGAATTTCCTCGTTATTCCTTTCGATTTTTTTAACGCTCTCTTGAATTTTGATAGCGCATCTTTCGATATCCGGTCCGTGTCGCGTTATTTCCAACAAAATTTTTTCCATTTGCCGCAATACGATTCTTTTTCTACCGCTTTCAAAATCTCGGTCGTCGAATGATACCGATCGTTCAAACTTTAATAAATCTGGATTGAAATTTGTATCGTCGGTGAATACGTCTCTGAAATTGTAGATATTATTTATATTTTTTAGACCCATCGCCTATAGCGGTAATAAATATTCGTTGTTATTCAATCTTTTTTATTATTTTTTTATATTTATTACCGAATCTCTTTATACTTTCCTTCTTTATTATTAAAAATATCTGAAAAATTAGCATGGCGTCGGCGCTAGATAAATCGAGTTTACTCACCACGAACGACGATTATTTAAAAATCTTAGAAGATGAGGGTTCAGCTATATTCTCGACGGCCGAGGATAGTGACGCAGAATATCTCGAAAACCGAAAAAAAAGGAACCTCGACTACTATACCGAGCGCGCAACAGCAGCAGCAGCAGCAGCAGCAGCAGCAGCAGCAACAAAAGAGATAACTCCATCGACACCGAGAGGAAAAAGGTTTAAAAATGAAACAAAAATGGTTAAGGAAAAAGAACGTACTTGTAAGGAATGTCATATCAAGAAAAATAAAAAAGTGATTGACGACAAGGGTGATGGAGGTGGTGATGGTAGTGATACAGGCTTTACCCAAAAAGTATCCGAAATGAAGAATCATTTCGGCGAAGGAACGAGTTATCCGTTATCCTTATCACACGAGATAGAGAAATCGAATACCGCTAACCTTAATTCATGCTCGAAACAGTCCACCCCATCGGAAATATGTCCGGCTCCAGGTGAAGAATCGAAAGAGAAGAAATCGCGTTTGTCATCAACGACTATAGGTGAAAAATTGGAAAGAAGTAATGAAGAAGCGTTTCGCGAGGTAGTGAGAAGCGTAATCAACCGCAAAACTATTCCCATTGCTCGCACATCGCTACCTTCGCATCAACGTGATGAAAGGTCAACGGACGACGACGACGAAACGCGAGCCGCCAAATATGACGAAAACGTCATTATCAACTTCGAAACTCCTTCGAGGCGAGATGTGGAAGAAGCGACCGCGAAATTTTTGGTAACCTACGCGCGAACGTTCGCGCATCTTTTCGACGAGGAGGTTTTGAAAAATTTCGGCGAAGAACAAAAAGGGTTCGAAGAATTATTTTCATTTTTTTTTAAAGAGGCGAACGGCGGTGCCGTTAAAAATAAGAGGCATTTGTTCGATTATTTGGCTCGGAAACTCCTCGCGACGTTCGTGAAAACGACTGAATTTATCAAAGCTCGTTCTGCGAAAGTCGCTTTGACGTGCAATTTATTGTCGAACGATATTCTTTTCAGGATCGATTATTTAATCTTTATGACGTGCGAGAAGTTAGGCGAAATGTACGCAAATTCGATACCGAATCTGGATTGTGGGGAGGGGGTAGAAATTTCTCCGAAGAATATCGAAGATTCGCTAACGTCTTCCGTTAAATTTTTCGTAGATTTGAAAAACGTCCAAAACCAGGCTATTAACTTATTCGAATACCTGTCGTCGTATTTAAACCGCGGTGATAGAAAGGGGACTCTGACGTACCTGTTTCCGGCTATGAACTATTTTCATAACGAGTTCGTCAGGCCGAAACCAACGGCGGCGAAGAACAGCGACGTCATATACCGCGAAATAGTAAGTAACTGCGACTCGATCGATTCCTTATTCGACCCCGTATTCGACGAAGTGATGGGAGTCGATATCGACCTTCGAGACTCGCATATATTAGACGAAGACGACGACGTCGACGAGCTCAAAACGCTCGACGAACGCGTTCGATCGGTAATAGCGAGAGAGAAAAGGGATTATCTGGACGTTATAGAAAACGATTTAGTCGTCAGTAAAAAACAAAACGAGGAGTGTCGGGAGGTACTTTCGGCTCTCAACACGATCAAGATATGGGGCAATTTCGCTTTCGAATCGACGTCGCGTGATGTGGAAAAGCTCGTTGACATAATTAATCGCGGAGGGCTAAATATTCTCGTAGAAAGGTCCGCAACCGACCTTTTGTGGTTTCAAAAATACGTTGGTAAACTGCAACAGTTCATTTTTAGCGAGAAAAACCCACAAAACCGCGGATTCTGTTACTCGCGCGAAGGCAACGAACTCGTGGAAAAGAACAACTACAACAACAACAACACTACGGACGATAAGGGTGTTGATCATAAAAGCGACAATAACGATGCTGGTATCAATAATAATAATAATAGTATTGTTAACATCGTCGGTGATAATGCTAAAAATGACAATGGAAATAATTATAACAGAGATAATAAAGGCTCGGGTGGACACCCATATCGAGGATGACTCTAACGAAACAACAAATCTTAACTACATATACATTAATAATAATATAAATGATAATTATAATAATAATAATAGATAATAATAATTACAATAATAATAATCAATAATATAAGTATCAAAGGTGCACATAAAATACGATGAAATAATAACCTCTGTTACGCGTATAATATATTTTAATAGGTACGGCACATACTTAGGTGGAGGAGGGAGAAGGGGGTATTTCAATAGATTCAGAAATAAATAATGTTCTCGTATTAACGCATAAACCACACACAACACACCACACAATAATATATAATATATATATATACTATATATATATATATCAATTTAAAAATGTATTTAAATATTTATAATACTAATAAATTGTAGTATATATATATATATATTATTTTATTATTATTATTATTATAATCCAATATAAATTATAATATATTTTTTAAAATTATTATTATAATAATACATTATTATTTAATTAATAAAAAATGTATCATCAATCTACGTATTTGCTATAAATCAATCACAATACGTATATTTAAAACAATCACAATAAGTCTCGACTTCAAAACCAAACATGTATGAAAATATTGCAACTCCAACAAAAAATGAGCCATCGCACGAGGAAAAACCCCTTCCGAGAGCCCTCCCCATGACACTCGACGATGTGGTTTCCTTTATTAAAGGAGGAAAATGTAAAAACGTAATCACGGTAGCCGGTCGCGGGATATCTTCTCGCGAGGAAATTCTAGACAACCTGTGTCCGATCGGCGGACCGTTTGAGAATTTTGAAAGTTATTACGATTACGACGAGAATGGAGATTTGCCTGGCAACATGGAAATCAATTCTCTCGTAAAGAACTCGAGACATTTTTTTGAAGTGATTAAAGAGATTTTTCCGACCGAATTTAAACCTACTCCAGCGCACTACTTTATTAAACTGCTTCACGATAAAGAGGTCCTGTTGCGACATTACACGCTTAATTTAGATACATTGGATACGTCAACCGGGATCCCCGTCGAAAAAGTCGTAGAATACCACGGCTCGTTTCGCACGAGCCATTGCTTATTGTGCGGAAAAAAATTTACGCGAGAATGGATAGGAGAAAAATTTTCAAAAAATGTTACCCCGACGTGTTCCGATTGCGAAAATGGCGTAGTGGGACCGCTTATTTCATTGTGCGATCGGCCTTTTTCACCAGAAAAAAACTCTGAATACGTCGAAGAGTTTAAGAAATGCGATTTACTAATAATAATAGGAACCGCCCAGATCGTCGATCCTTTCTCGTCTCTGGTTCTTAACGCGCCCGATTCTTGTCCTCGGGTTTTAATTAATCGAAAAGAATCGAATATTCCAAAAATAAATTTAAGCCTGATCGGCGATTGCGACGAAAGTTGCAAAAAAATAGCCGAAAAGCTAGGGTGGGGTGAGGACTTTAAAAAATTGTTGGTGTCTAGTCCTGTAACTAATGTATAATAATTTGATTGATTTGTATGCGCTCAGCGGCTAGGGTGATCAGCTGATGTGATTTATGGTCGGATCGACTCAATTCGATCTCTGCGCTCCCTAAGCTGGTGAAGGAAATTACTTACCTACAAAAATTTTCTTATCACCGACACGATGGCTCTTTTAGTTCGCTACGCTATTTACCTTCGCGAGACAATAAAGTGCGGAAATTTTGGCGCTTTGTTATCCATTTTTTTTATCATAAAAAAAAATAGTATATAGAAGATAATGGTAATTGCGTATTTCATTTAAAAAGTAACGTTGTATTTCTTTTAAAAAGGTAACGTTGTATTTTTATATAAAAAGGAATTAATAAAGTTTTGCTCGCATAAAGGTTTGTCTCAATCATCCGTATAAATAAATTTGTATAAATAAATTTGTTAAATAATTGTCCTTTTTTATAACATAATAAAGCGCGAAGAAAGATTAATTAACCTGGGAAAATTTTAGCCAACGTCAACCGACAATATGATTTTTAAAGAGGTGCAACTGAGTAGGATTAATATTTTTTTTCATTCTAAGAATATACGTTTAAATCTGCTATAAGGTGGAAATAATTTTTAATATATTTTTGGGAAAAGTCGATTCCGTTTCATGACGTTTTTTTTTTTAGAAATTTTGGTTTCCAAATACATTCAAACGTATTAAAACCCAGTAATCCTTCAAATATCGACAATTCAACGGGCTCGGTTGAGCATTTAGTCGTAACCTCGATGTCTAAGTTCCCAATTCCTTTAAAAAAAATTGAATTCTTGATGGTTTGAAAAAATTTTTTGAAAAATAAATTATGCGATTGAAAACTTAGGCATCGAGGTTACGACCAAATGGGTAATTGAGACCGTGAAAATGATACTATAGTAAATGATCCTGATTAGTAATACGTTTGAACGCATTCAAAAGCTATATATCCTACCATGAGCTCTTCCTCGTTACCCGATGAAACGGCACGCAATAAAAACTGAAATTTAGGAACGAATATTTTAATTTTTTTTTAAAGGAATAAATATAATCAAACGTATTATATTGGCAGCGAACGAACTATTTTTAATTTGGTTTATTATTAGCGAGAGAACTAGTTTTGATTTGACATCGAGAAAACTTTATGATTTACTGTTGAAAGAAATATTTTTATCGTATAATTATTCATATTCCTGACTAAATTCTCAAACAAAAAATTTGTGGCAACAAAATTAGTTTCGTGACGTTTCATCGGGTACCAAGAAAAAGATTTATTTGGATATTTTGGTTTCCAAGTACGTTCAAACGTATTAGAACCCAGTATACTTTGATATATCGACATTTCAACGGACTCGATTGAGCATTTGGTCGTAATCTCGATGTCTAAGTTCCCAATGCCTTCAAAAAAAATTTTGAGGTCTCGATGGTTTGAAAAAAATTTGAAAAAATTATGCGATCGGGAATTTAGACATCGAGGTTACGACAAAATGGGAAATTGAGCCAGTTAAAATGGTACAATAGTAAAAGGCCCTGATTTGTAATACGTTTGAACGTATTTCAAAAGCTATATATTTTGTCATAAGCCCTTCCTCGGGACCCGATGAAACGGCACGAAATAAAAATTAAAATTCTGGAACGAATATCTTAGATTTTTTTAAAGGAATAAATATAAACCAATATTATATATTGGCAGCGAGCGAACTAGTAACAATTTTGTTTATTGGCAGCGAGCGAACTAGTTACAAGTATGTTTATTGGCAGCGAACGAACTAGTTACAATTTCGTTTGTTGGCAGCGAGCGAACTAGTTACGATTATGTTTATTGGCAGCGAGCGAACTAGTTACAATTTTTGTTTATTGGCAGCGAGCGAACTAGTTACAATTATGTTTATTGGCAGCGAGCTAACTAGTTACAATTTTGTTTATTGGCAGCGAGCGAACTAGTTAAAATTTTGTTTGAAAATTATTTAATCCTTTTCCTATCAATATTATAGGAGAAGTCGATTCCGTTAGGGACTTTTCATCGGGTATCGAGGAAGGGCTGAAAATTAGATATTTTGGCTTCTGAATACGTTCAAACGTAGTATAGCTGACTAGACCTTGAAATAGTAACTTTCCTAAGGACTCGATCTCCCTATGTGTCGTAACCTCGATGTCTAAGTTCACGAAACCTTAAAAAAAATTTGTGAAGGCTCGATGAAAAAAATTTTTCCAAAAAAAATTATGCGATCGGGAACTTAGACATCGAGGTTACGTCAAATAGGAATAACAAGCCCGTTGAAATGATACTATATGAAGGAATACTGAGTTTTAATACGTTTAAACGTATTTCGAAACCAAAATATCTTACTAGTAACTCCTACTGAGATCCGATGAAACGCCACTAAAGGAATCGACTTTTCTCATAATATATTTACTAATAGATTTGAATTATTTCAACAAATAATTGTTGCACAAACGCATATCATATAGCTGGCTAGAGTAATAAATTATTTCGATAGGTAAGTGTTTAAAGAATTGCGATTAAACGTAAATTTTTTATGCTTTTTTAACCTAAGGTCCCAAACTCATATTTTTTTATTATATAAAAAGTTTAAACACTTATTTATCAAAATATTTTAATTATACTTCTATCCATATTATATACGTTCAAACGATTATATGAAAAAAATATTTAATCCTTTTCCTATCTTTATTAGAGGAGAAGTCGATTCCGTTAGCGACGTTTCATCGGGTATTTAGGAAGGCCAGATAATTAGATATTTTGGCTTTCGAATACGTTCAAACGTAGTATAGCCGACTAGCCCTTGAAACAGTAACATTTCTAACGACCCGATCGCCCCATGTGTCGTAACCTCGCTATCTAAGTTCCCGAAACCTTAAAAAAATTTTGTGAAGGCTCGATGAAAAAAAAAATTTTTCCCCAAAAAATTATGCGATCGGGAACTTAGACATCGAGGTTACGTCACATTGGAATATCAAGCCCGTTGAAATGATACATTGAGAAGGAATACTGAATCCTTATATGTTGAAACGTATTTGGAAACCAAAATATCTTACTAGTAACTCTTCCCGAGATCCGATGAAACGCCACGAAAGGAGTCGACTCTCTCATAATATATTAACTAATAGATTTAATTATTTCTAAAATAATTATTGCAATAAACCGTATATCATAATAGCTGCTTAGGTAATGATAAATTTTCGATAAGTAAGGTGTTTAAAGGAATCGATTGACGGAAATTTTTATGTTTTTTAACCTATGATAACCTAACTATAATTTTTTTTATTATATAAAAAGTTTAAACACTTATTTATCAAAATACTGTAATGTTACTTCTATCCATATTATATACGTTTAAACGATTATATGATAAAAATTATTTAATCCTTTTCCTATCATTTATTATAGGAGAAGTCGATTCCGTTAGTGACGTTTCATCGGGTATCGAGGACGGGCTGATAATTAGATATTTTGGCTTCCGAATACGTTCAAACGTAGTGTAGCCGACTAACTCTTGAAACAGTAACATTTTGAAGGACTCGATCTCCCTATGTGTCGTAAACTCGATGTCTAAATTCCCGAAACCTTAAAAAAATTTGTGAAGGCTCGATGAAAAAAAAAAAATTTCCAAAAAAAATTTATGCGATCGGGAACTTAGACATCGAGGTTACGTCAAATTTTAATACCAAGCCCGTTGAAATGATACTATATGAAGGAATACTGAGTTTTAATACGTTTAAACGTATTTCGAAACCAAAATATCTTACAAGTATCTCTTCCCGAGATCCGATGAAACGCCACTTAAGTAATCGACTTCTCTCATAATATTTGTAGGAATAAATTTGAATTATTTCTATAAATAAATGTTGTGTAAACGTATTTCATATAGCTGGCTAGAGTAATAAATTATTTCGATAAGTAAGTGTTAAAAGGAATGCGATTAAACGGAAATTTTATTAATTTTCAACATAACATACCAAACTAACTCATATCTTTAACAAAACAAATTAATTTTATAAAAGTTTAAACATCTATTTATCAAAATATTTTAATGTAACTTCTATCCATATTATATACGTGTTACCGATTATATGTTAAATTTATTTAATCTTATCCGTATATCTATTATGGGAGAAGGCGAATCCGTTAGGGACGTTACATCGAGTATCGAGGATGAGCTGACATTTAGATATTTTGGTTTCAGAAAACGTTCAAACGTAGTATGACCGAGTAGCCCTTGAAACAGTAACATTTCTAAGGACTCGATCTCCCTATGTGTCGTAAACTCGATGTCTAAGTTCCCAAAACTTTAAAAAAAAATTTGTGAAGCCTCGATGAAGAAAAAATTTTTTCCAAATAAATTTATGCGATCGGGAACTTAGACATCGAGGTTGCGTCACATTGGGAGATCGAGCCCGTTGGAATGACACTATATGAAAGAATGCTGTGGTTTAATAGGTTTGAAGGTATTTCGAAACCAAAATATCCTACTAGTACATCTTCCCGAGATCCGATGAAATGCACTTAAGTAATCGACTTCTCTCAAAATATATTTAGGAATAGATTTGAATTATTTATATAAATAATTGTTATGCAAACGTATATCATATAGATGACTAGAGTAATAAATTATTTCGATAAGTAAGTGTTTAAAGGAATGCGATGAAACGGAAATGTTTATGCATTTTCAACCTAAGATACAAAACTAACTCATATCTTTAACAAAACTAATTAATTTATAAGGTTTAAACACCTATTTATCAAAATATATTAATGTTACTTATATCTATATTATATACGTTTTACCGATTATATGTTAAATTTATTTAATCTTATCCCTATCTATTGTATGTAAGTCGATTCCGTTAGGGACCTTTCTTCGGGAATAAAGGAAGAGCTGATATTTAGATATTTTGGTTTCAGAATACGTTCAAACGTAGTATAACCGAGTAGCCCTTGAAATAGTAGCATTTCTAAGGACTCGGTCTCCCTATGTGTCGCAACCTCGATGTCTAAGTTCCCGAAACTTTAAAAATTTTTGTGAAGCCTCGATGAAAAAAAAAAATTTTCCAAAAAAAATTTATGCGATCGGGAACTTAGATATCGAGGTTACGTCAAATTGGAGGATCGAGCCCGTTGGAATGATAGTTTATGAAGGAATGCTCAGGTTTAATAGGTTTGAAGGTATTTCGAAACCAAAATACCATACTAGGGTCTCTTCCCGAGATCCCATGAAACGCAATTTACGGAATAGATTCCTCTCATAATATTTGTAAGAATAGATTTGAAATAGTTCTATAAATAATTGTTGCTTAAACGTATATCATAAAGTTGACTAGAGTAATAAATTATTTCGAAGAGGTAAGTGTATTTAAGGAATGCGATTAAACGGAAATTTTTATGCTGTTTTAACCTAAGGTACCAAACTCATATTTTTGTATTATATTAAAAGTTTAAACACTTATTTATCAAAATATTTTAATGATACTTCTATCCATATTATATACGTTTAAACGATTATATGATAAAATTATTTAATCCTTTTCCTATCTATATTATAGGAGAAGTCGATTCCGTCATGGACGTTTTATCGGGTATCGAGGAAGGCCAGATAATTAGATATTTTGGTTTCCGAATACGTTCAAACTTAATATAGCCGACAAGCCCTTGAAACAGTAACATTTCTAAGGACTCGATCTCCCTATTTGTCGTATCCTCGATGTCTAAGTTCCCGAAAACTTAAAAAAAAATTTTGAAGGCTCGATAAAAAAAAAAATTCAAAAAAAAATTATGCGATCGGGAACTTAGACATCGAGGTTACGTCACATATGAATAACAAGCCAGTTGGAATGATACTATATGAAGGAATACTGAGTTTTAATACGTTTGGATGTATTTCGAAACTAAAATATCTTACTTGTAATTCTTCCCGAGATCCAATGAAACGCCACTTAAGAAATCGTCTTCTCTCATTATATATTTAGGAATAATTTTAAATTATTTCTATAAAAAATTGCTTTATAAAGGTATATCATATAGCTGGCTAGAATAATAAATTACTTTGATAATTAAGTGTTTAAAGTGATGCGATTAAACGGAAATATTTATGCTTTTTTTAACCTAAGATACCCAACTAACTTATTTTTTTCCCCATTTTTAATTTTTCCGAAACCGCCGAGACTTTTCAAAAAACTTAAAAAGGCACCCTTTAAAAAATATTTTAATTAAAGTAAAACTGGATTTTAGAGGAGGCTAAATTTAAAAAAAAATCCCCATTAACAAAACTCATTAATTATATAAAAGTTTAAACACTTAGTTATCAAAATATTTTAATGTTACTTATATCCATATTATATACGTTGAAACGATTATATGTTAAAATTATTTAATCGGTAAGATTCGATAGTTTGAAAATAAAAAAAAAATTCAATCCTCAAGTTTTCTTTTTTATTGATGAACCTTCGGCCTAAGGTAAAATTCGAAGGTAAAAAAAACTTTGTTCTTCAATTTTTATTTTGTATATTGGTGAATCATCGGCAGAAATTAAAATTTTAGGTAAGAATAATTAAACAATCAAAAAAACAAACAAAACTAAGGAAATAGCATGAATAATGGTTATTTTCTTCTCAATTTTAATTTTGATTAGTGATGTTTCATCGAGTAACGCGAAGACATTTTAATGAAAAAAGAGAGAAATTCATTCTTCCTTTTTTTTATTGATGAATCATTGGCTGCTTCTACTGCTGCCGCTTTTACTTCAGCTTCTGCCGCTTTTACTTCAGCTTCTGCCGCTTTCACTTCCGCTTCTGCCGCTTTCACTTCCGCTTCTGCCGCTTTCACTTCAGCTTCTGCCGCTTTCACTTCGGCTTCTGCCGCTTTCACTTCGGCTTCTGCCGCTTTCACTTCGGCTTCTGCCGCTTTCACTTCTGCTTCTGCCGCTTCTGCTTCAGCTTCTGCTCCTGCTGCTACTTCTGTTGCTGCTGCTGTTACTATATTTGACAACGCCTCTTCCTTCCAAAATAAACAAGAAGCAGGATCTCCTATTTGAACCCCATCTGAAAGTTTGATGCCTCTCAAAAATGAGACAAACAGGCAGTCAGGGGACCATTTTTCGTGTTCCGCACAGGGATCTTCATTCGCCTCCCAGTTTTTGAGTCCAAGGCCACAAGAGAAACACTTCACGTGATCGCTAAGGTTATAATAATAAAATCCCGCCTCTGCTAATTTTTCTGGAGTCTGTTTAACCTTATTAGGCCAGCCCCTAAAGGATTGTAAACGGGTTTCGTGCCTTTCAAATTCCTTGGCTCGGGTTCCCAAATAAGGACGAAGACCGAGACTCGACATCGAAGTTTTTGTATTCGAAGATTTAGTTAAAATGTTTAAACTATCGTAATATTCTCGCGACGCGTTTGCGTCCCTTCTCCCTGAATCGTATACATCGATGCCACTGGTTGATGCGATGCCGGCATTCGCTGAAAAGTTTGACGAAAATCGATTTTCACCTTCTATTGGAATATTTTCAGTTTTTTTTCCTTGAGCGAATGAACAGTGGGGACTTACATGTAAATGTTTTCCTTTCGGAGTGTCTCCCAGTATCCATTGAAAAATAATCTGATGGCAAAATGCGCACGCGCAATGGTCTTTATTTCTCAAGTAATAAAATCCCTCTTTCGCCAGCTCTTCAGGAGAAATGAAAGATACGGGCCAATCTATGAAGGTAAAAAGTCTTTCTTCTTCGGACAAAAATTCGGAACCTGGATTTTTAAACGTTTTAGTTCGCCGAGGTCGGCTATCGTCAATCTCCATCATCGATCGAAAAAAAATTTTCTTCAGATTTAGATATTGCCCAGATGAAAGGTTGACAGATACCAGTGTCACAGCGTGCGCGATGCGCGGTTTATATCAGTGATTATTGAAAAAAAAATGGATAAAAATTTATTTTTTATGTAATTTAAATTCCACGAACTATATAAATATATAAATATATATAAAAAAATATTTCTATATATATATATTTATATATACAGGCACAAACAATAAAAAAATAAAAAATTATTATAGTGATCGTTCATATCTTTAAGCTTTTATTTAGTAAATAATCAAGTTGTCTTTCAAGATATTTTGGGTCACAGGTTTTCTGTTACGTTTCGGGAGGGTCACAGAAAGGTGCTTCCAGCCTTACGAAATACGTCTAAAAATTTATTTATTTATCAAAGCTTCTCAACCAGTTAAAAAGTAAGAAATTTCATTTTTTTAGTCACTCGATAATCTAAATATAGTATGAGAGATTTACAAATTAAATAAATAAAAAAATTAAAAATAATTTTTTTTAATAAATTTAAAAGCATATTTTTCAAAAATTTCTTTACTACTACATACAATACAACGATATATTAATCATTTAATGATATTCATTATTTCCTTTTCCCTTTTCTTTGCACTTTGTGATTTTCCTACCCAATTACACGCTTGTTTTACGAATGGCGAAAATAAGACAGAATACTCTTGTGTATATTTCCCGATCACAGGAGAGCAGCAAAGTTATTTTTATAATTTGTATTACGTATATGAATCGAATATTTTTTTATCAAAATTAGAGAGCCATTTTTGCAAGTCGTTTCCCGATCTTGAAATTAAACTGATGTTTTTACCACCATCAATGAAATGTAGTATCATCAGTAATGGCAACTTTTATAAACGCGGCTTCCGCCCTTTTAAGACTAAAAGAATTTATTTTTCCGAATCTACGATCAATCTCAAATTTAATGTCCAGGTTCGTAATAATAAAAAGTATTTAAATTTTACTTTTAAATCAGACACTACAAAAAACCATAAATTTTCGCACCTAGTTTTTACAACTAACTTCTATGACAATGATAATTTTAAAAATCTCTCAAAAGCGAATGATGAACGCGCCGCGCATATATACGAACTTAAAAACCTCGAATTTTGCGGCTTGGAAATAAGAGGAAAATGCGCTACTTTTTGTTCTAACACTCCTCCAAACTTAAACGGAAAACCCTTATTTATTCAAAACACTACCGAATTGTTTACATTCGACGATTTGCTTCCAATAAAATATTTTAATTTGAGAAATAATACTCAAACAGAAAAAAACGTTTTTTCGTCTCCAAATGCTAATGTTACACAATCAAATATTAAAGAACAAGATGGTACTAATAGGACTTTTCGGTCAATTGAAAGATTAAAAAAAATAAATGTTGAGAATGTTAACCGACCGGATGAATTAGTTCTTTCAACATCACCCATCAATAGCAATACTATAAATATTCCTTCCGCAACGATATCATGGATCAATGAGAGCGCTATTTCTTATGCTAATACCTCTTTTTTGGCTGAAAAAGATATGAAATCGAGTATCAAAGAAGTTGATTCGACTAATAATCCGCCTATTATCATTGAGAAAAAACGCAACATCAGTACAGAAATATATTTGATAAACGGAAAAGATCAAGTCACGACTCATTTTGGAAACGTAATTCCAACAATTACCAATTTTGTTAACGTGACTCCAACAATCACCAATTTTATTATTTCACCGATATATGATGAAAAAGCTGAGAGTAATATTAAAACTTCAACTACTGCGTTATTCGATAAGAAATTTAATATCAAAGGAAATGTAAGCTCTAAAAATATTCAGATATCAACTTTCGATAGCATAAATTCATCGAAAATTACCGATCAAAAAAGCGATAACAGTACCTTAGGCCATAGTGATGCGAAAATGACCTTAATTATCGTTTTTATACTTTTCATTTGTCTTAGTCTAAATTTAATTTTGTTAAGGCGATTAAAACGGAAATAAATTTGATATCGATTACGAGGTAAATTTAATATTATTTGGATGTATGTATTATATAGCATTGATATTAACAAAATAAAATTAAATAAATAAATTCTAAATAATTTAGCAAATTTTTTTCATTTTCCTCTTTTGAAATGTTTTTCTACTTAAAGAAATTCCTCCCTTTGCTCTAAATTTTTGTTTATTTTATAGTATCGGAATCATTCCACGAAAATCAGCGACAGTCCCCGTTTAGAGATGACCGTCCGCGAAAGCGAAAGTCGAGTTATGGCTCGAGCTGAAGTGGCATTTGCCGAGGCCTGAATTTTCCGATGACGATGCTTACGTTACGTTGTATACGTAGTTTTTCGCTCCAATGAGAAGGAAGTCCTCGTCTCTTTGCAAAAATTGAAAAAAACGACGCGATTTTGGTTTCCGTAGAAAATTTGCAATGCCAAATCGCCCGAATTTACGACCAAATTTGAGGTGATTTCGTGAACTATTCTCGACGCCGTGGCGGTAGATATCTTCATAGTAGTAGAAACCAGGCGTGCTAGAATTTTAACCAAATTTAATTTCGAAATTTAATGGTTTCAAAGCAACTCTTTGCAGCGATCAATGGTTGGTTATAAATTGATATTGATTGATTTATTGATTGATTGATTAATTTTTGATCGATGTCGGAGGTTAACCTCAGCGCGCGTGCAGAATACAGCAAACTTGGTGGTTTAAAGAAAGAAATGAATGAATATGAATAAATAATTATCATAAATTAAATCGTTTTGTTTTCATTTATTAATTTCATCATCTTGGCTAAAAAATCATAAATAAAAACAATATATATATATATATATATATTAATAACCAACTAATTTTAAAAAGGTTAAAAAATTACGTAAGAGTTAGTTTATTTAAGAATAAATACGCAATTTGGAATTCATATACGTAAGAATTCTTGCTTGTGAATAATTTGCATGAGTTTTCGATACTGTGAATAAGTTTAGAAATAAATATAATTTATAAGGTAAGTTTTCATTGAAATTATATGTATTAAAAGTGGTCTTTTTGAAAGTTGTGTGTGATAATAACTATTTAAGTTATAAAATACAATAATCAATCAAATATATTTTGCTAATGCGTAAGAGGGCATTTATTTCAAACTGAAAATTATATTTTTGAATTATTAGGTAAGAATTTTTATATTTTGTACTTTTAAAATGAAATTTTGACTCAATAAATGACAAATTAAAAAATTTAATTATTGTTACATATTTCAAATTAGCAATATTTGTTATGCCCAATTTGTTTCGCTTTCCAAAAATCGCATATTCATAAATTTATATTCTAGAAATATTCGTTTCACCTTATTTGTTTCAACAAAAGGTAAATTACAAAAAGTGAATTGTAGTCCATTAATATTATAAATTTCATATAATGGTGATTGTTTCACTAGTTTTTTTTTGCTTTAAAAAAGCTGTATTTTGCTAGGTTTATTATTCTATGAATATTCGATATCCCTAATTTGTTTCAGCAAAAGTTGAATTACATAATGTGAATAGCACTTCATTTGTTTTCATATATATATATATATATATATATATATATATATATATATATATATATGGTAGACAATATATATATAATATATAATGTGTATAGTATATATATATTATATATATATATATATATATATATATGGTAATACTGTAGACAGTGACCCGCATATTTTGAGACCGAAAACTTTTTTATACAAAAATTTCTAAGTTCCGAAAAGCTACGTAAGGATTTAAATTTTTTTAAGTAAATTCTTTAATGGCAATCTTCTGGAATTATGCCAAAAGCTTGCCGCTAAAGAATTTTCTTAAAAAATTTAACTTAACCTAAGTTTTCTGAACTTAGAAATTTTTGTGGACATAAAAATTTTTTGGTCTCAAAATGTATGGGTCGCGGTCTACAGTATTACCTATATATATATATATATATATATATATAAGTTAATTTTCATTTTTAATGGAATTGTAAAACTATTCTGGAAGATTGGTTAGTTTATTTTAAACAGTATTTGCTATATAAAAATAAACTATATGTGAGAATTCTAAAGTTGAGTTTTGTTTGTATCGCATTAACATTGAATTTCCATTTTATAGAACATTGTTTATGTTTTATTTTTTCTTGATACAAATCCGCATTTAATTTTTATGTTTTCTTTTATAACTTGCAAAATTTTACCCATAAATTTAATATACATTTTAAATACGTTACTTTTTATCCTTTATGTTACGTTAAAAAAATAAAATTATTAATTTTTTCAATATGAATTTTTAGGAATAAACATAAATATATAATAAAATTAATTTTATTGTTTAATTTCATTACTTAAATTTCAGAATACACTCTAGATATGAAAACGAAAAAGAAGTCGCGTTCTCGCTCTAAGGATAAATATAAAATGATTTCGAAAGCTTCCAAAGGTTTGAGCGAAAAAGATATGCAAAAAGTGCTTCGTAAAATAAGGAAACTTAAGTCATACAAGGGGGGTGATGAAAGCGATGAATCAGTTTCACCTTCGTCTTCTTCCTCTTATTCATCAAAATCAAAACCATCAAATTCTGGTGAATCCACCTCATCGACGTCAACAACATACAAAGAAGAAGAAATCATTCACACCCAACGACATAAAAAAAAGATTGAAAGCGCTTCTAAATCAACTGATGAAGGTAGAAAACATAACCTACATCAAGATAACTACCTCGGATATGACTATTACTATATGGACTCTACGCGTGAGTTTTAATTTATAAAATATTCGTTTTAGTATATTTCAATTGCTAATAAATGATTCCTTACCAAGACTATATTTATATATATTAATATATATATATATAATATATATATATATATATATATATATATATATATATATATATATATATATATATATATATATATATATATATATAAATGGTAATACTATAGAAAGATACATGCATGTAACTAGACAACTACAAGCAAAACATTAAACAATCGATATTCTTGTAATCAGCGATGATGTTTAGTTAGGAAAATAAAATCAAAAAAATAGCAAAGCTTATAATAAGATTTTTATTTTCTTACTAATGTAAGTTAGTTACAGTACTTGCGTGTAAGCCTGACGCTGCCAGATCTAAATTAAATAAATAATATTTATGGTGTTATTAATTTATATTAGAATAAAATAATTTTTTTTAGATTTCATCGATGAAATTGCTTGCTGAAATCAAAAACGTTATTTATTTTCCTGTAGCTGTTATAGATTTTTGGTTACATGCGTGATAAATTCGTGAGGTTTGGCATCTTATATTTATATATAAATTATTATATATATATAATATATATATATAATATATAAGTATTATATATTATATTAATATATATATATATATAAAATGTCATACTTATAGAAAGATAACATGATGTATAGAACTACGTAACTACTACAGATATCTATAATAGTGGGAAAGTTGTAAGTCGAAATCTTGTAATCAGCGATGAATGTTTGTTAGGAAATGTTAAACAATTAAGCAAGCTTTAAAAGAGCGATTTTAATTTTTTTACTAATGTAGTTATTATAAGTACTGGTGAAACGCAAGCTAGATTATAGATTATACTAATATTTTAAGTGTTATTAATATACTGTTAGATATAAAAAATAATTTCTTTTAGTTTCAATCGATGAATTGCTTGTTGAAGTCAAAAACGTTATTTATTTTCCTGTAGCTGTTAAAGATTTTTGGTTACATGCGTGATGATTTCGTGAGGTTGGCCTATATATATATATATATATATATATATATATATATATATATATATATATGTGTATTACGCATTTAGAAAAATCTATGATGGAGTTTTATTTCAAAATCTACGATGGATTTGACGAAAAGTCTACAAATACTACAACCATACCATCTGAAGAGGAAGACGGTGGGAGACCATTTTCTGACAAAGAAGAAAACACTTCGTTTAAAAACAGGGGAATAAAATGTTATTTTTGCTCTAAGGTGAGTTGAAAGATTGCTTGCGCAACCTATTTCATCATATCGTTTTGTACCGCTAACACACTCGTTGCTAATGTTTTTTTTTTATTTTTTATAGGTCATTCACCGATCTCTTTCGGATCACTTGAAATCAAAGAATCACGAAAAAATTAGCAAAACGATGAAGGATCTAGTAATAAAATGCGAGCAACAAGTGCACTTTTACACCTTGAACAAAAATTCAGTCGGGGCTTTGTGCGTAATGTGTAATAAAATTTTTACCAACATGGGTAATCACCTAGGGACTAGACACAAAAACCTAAACCGTTCCCAACGAAGAGAGCTTAAGAAGGATAGTCCGACAGTAATAGGGGGACAAAATAAATCAAAAGGCAAAAATGATAGAGATGGTGAAGTTGCTGGTGAGCATGACTCTGAAACCGAAAAAGGTTCGAATAAAATATCGAAATCGTGGATAGAACACTACCAGAAAATAGAGAATACTTTGATTAAAAAGTATAAAACATTTCTAAAAGAAAACAAGGTTTTATACGAAAAAATTCTACTGAGATTTCAAAACATCGAAAAAAATATAGTAGATGTATTTTCGGCGCTGCGATTAAAACAACACGCGACATTTTCGGCCGAAAAGGCGGCCAAGGCAGATAATCTTCAGTTTCACGTGTTGGGCATGACAATGTACGAACACCGCCAAAAATATTTATCACTACTAATGGAGTGGGCGAAAAGAAGTGCGCTTTCGCCGAATACCATGACGATGAAAATTGACGATTTCGTCAAATTTCTAAAACAAATGATAAAAATAAAAGAAATTCAAGCTGGGGTGAAAAAACACCTAAAGGGTTTCATAGCCAAAGAGATTCCTTTTTTCAAAAGACATTTAGCGAACTCTAAAGCAGCTTTCGAACAGAAAAAAGAAAAGAAGGATGTGGGTAAAATGATTTTCGCCGAAGATATCGACAAGGTGATTAGTCACAATTTTTTCAAATCCGGAATGAAGTGCCTCATCGACGGTAATATTAACTCCAAGATGTTCACGCCGGCCATTCAAAGGAATATTGTCATTTTTTTACTTTTGACAGCTTCTTCGGGGAGGTCCGGCGTTATATGCAATCTGACGATTGAGGAGTACAATAACATAAAAAAAGTTCAAACTGTGAGCGAGCTCGTTGGCGGCGCTGATGTCGCAAGCTCGGATGAATTAAAAAATCTTTACGCTCTAAATTGCGAGAGACATAAAACTCAAAGCATGTACGGAGACGCGACAATCATCTTGACTAAAACCTGTAAAATCGCTTTAGACGCTTACGTGGAGCACGTCCGACCAACATTTCTCGAGGAGGCGAAGCGACAACAGGCCAAGATCGCGTTCGAAGAGGGAAACGAGTTAGAAGAATCGATGAGGACACCAAAAAGATCAGATCATTTCGATCCTATGAAAATGTTATTTTTAAGTTATCAGGGGGGCTTTTTAACGACTCAAGCGCTAGGCAACGCAATGAAAAAATTAACAGCTTGGTGCGATATGGAAAAACAGTTTACAGCCACGTCCAACAGGAAAGGCACCACTACGGAAACGGCTGTTTTCCAACCCGAGATTAAAAAAAACGTCGCCCGCCTAATGTGCCACCACGAAAATACGGCGGAGAAATATTACAACGCTACTGTAAGCACGATTTCCTTGGCAGATACCTATTTGCAAACTAAAAAAGGAGAATTACTTTTACATTTTTCAAATAATTTTAGAAAAGATGGCGGAGAAAATATTCAAACAACGGAAGGAAAAATACAGTGGGAAGATGAGAAGGAGCGCGATGAAAATATTCTCGCGCCTCGTAATAAGTCGCCCGGTGAAGTTGAAGTGGTACAAGATGACGTACCCGCTAAAACATCTAATGATTCACCCGATGAGTCCTCCGGACACGAAACGGATAAAGCATCAGAAAAGGTGCCAGACGAGCCTCTCGAAGAGGAGGAGGAGGAGGAGGAGGAGGAGGAGGATGCTGATAAAGCACCAGCGCCGGGTGAAAAATCAGGCCAATCGTCCGATGAGTCATCATCTTCCGTTCAAGAAGCCGATGACGAGAAACGAGATGAAGAGGATGTCGAAATGGAAAAAAATAAAGAAGAGAAACGAGTTTATTTTCAACATCAACCCAATTTTCCACAAGTTTCTGTTACTCATTTGGAAAGCAAAACGCGCTAGAGAAAGACACAACAACAACAACAACAACAAACAACAAACAACACACAGCCGAATCAACAACAACAACAACAAACACAAGGTAGAGAATAATTGAAATAAATCAAACGCCAGAGAAAGGAAAAACTGGAATTGAACGACAAAAAAAGCGCAAACAAAGCGGGGACAGCGAAAATAAAGAACAGCGGGATCAACAGCTGCGGAAAACACCCGACCAATCGATTGAAACAATTTCTTGCCAACCCTCTTTCTCCTATTACAAAAATATAGCGATGCAAAATACTGGAGAAGCTAATCGAGGTAAAGATAACAAAATATTTAATTCATTTATTGTCTCTCTCATACACACACCCATATATAATATATATATATATATATATATATATATATATATATATATATATATATATATATATATATATATATATATATATATATATATATATATATATATATATATATATATATATATATATATATATATATTTCTTTTCAGATATAACAACGAAGGACGATTCAATATTAAGAGATATGCCGCAACTACCTTCTACTTCTACCCCACATTCGCATATTTCTTCTGCAAGCGGAATGCCCGCTTTTTATCATCATGTGCACTTTCTTGAATCCGGTGGTGATGACGATGATGAGCGAGAAGCAAATTCCGAATTAATAGGTAAAATATATTTTTCATAAATCTTTTACATAAGTTTTTAAATAATTTGCAATGAAATTGGACAATGTTCATTAATAGATGATTTTTTTAGAGACAAGAGACCGAGTCATCACTTCAAAGAAAAAAATGAAATTAAACCTTGATGAGATGAATGATTTTGTAGAATTTAAAGCAGATGCGCAAACTAAAACGTTGATGAATCTAAGAAATGAAAAACCTATAGAAAAGAATAAGCTATTCAGCGATGGAGAGAGGAATTGTTTCTTCGAGATTTTTGAGGATGAGGTCAATAATAAAAATGATAAA
Organism: Trachelipus rathkii; assembly: GCA_015478945.1. NCBI lineage: Eukaryota > Metazoa > Arthropoda > Malacostraca > Isopoda > Trachelipodidae > Trachelipus > Trachelipus rathkii. The sequence goes on from JABUQX010069121.1 coordinate 21,489, forward strand.
ATCTCAGCAGAGTCCATTAAATTGAAGCTAAGCCCGTTGGCTATCAAATTTTACGCTAAAGTACTAGGAGCAAATGAAGGGGTCGTAGTCAATAGGATAAGAAGTACCGTTAGGTCTCATATCATGTCTCTACAAAATAAAATGAGAAAGAATCTCGAGCCAAAAATTAAGCGAAATCGCAAAAAATGATAAAAGATGTTCGTGACTCCTATTGATTGGTGTCGGATGGATCTTTTATTTTTATAAACCTGTTTAAAAAAATTATTTAAACTTCTTCGTGTATTATTTGATGAAAATGTATATTTATTAACTTACAAATCCTAACCTTATTCCACATATATATATATATATATATATATATATATATATATATATATATATATATATATATATATATATATATATATATATATATATATATATTTGTTTTTAATAAAAAAAATTCAATAGTGCCTTTTTTTAATTTCCTATTTCAATATGTGATGGTGTAAAACCCAATGGCTATTTTTCTACTTTAAAGTTAAAAAAACATTGAAAAATATTTCTACCAAACGATTTATCATAAAATTTCTATTAACATTTATCTTCGGTATTTAAAGATGAACATTTAATTCATGAAACTTTTTTCTTTTTTAAAAAATGAGTCGAGAAAATTCCCCAGAATCTGCTTTAAATAGGAAAATAATTCATTAATTAGATTTTGTTAGGAAACCTGTAAAATCAATCTCCAAAAAAAGTTTTTCACAGGCTCCTATCGTGCCACTCATAAATGTCACGCCACCGTTGGAGTAACAGTTTCTTGAAAAAAGTTCATAATTCCCACATAGGTTTCGTGTGGAAACTATATAACAATATTTACGTCAGATTTTGGTTACAAAACTTTGAAATTCAACTTACGTGGGATCTTGTATTTAGAAAAAGAATCTTTAACTCACGTAGTTATACGTTTAATGCTCCATAGCATTACAAAAACATACTATAACTCACGTAGATATACATTAAATGCTCCAAAGGAAAAACTTTATGCGAGATTTCTGTTATGAAATTTTGATACCTTTTGACGTTAAAATTGGTTTATTGGTTATAAGCATAATCGCCATGTAGGTTTCGTTCGGAAACTGTATAACAATATTTACGTGAGATTTTGGTTACATAATTTTGGAACCTACTTAACGTTAAATTCTCGCATTTATGAAAAGAAACTTTAACTTGCGTAGAAATACGCTTAATGCTCCATAGAATAAACCTTATGGGAGAATTTCTTGATCGAAGCGAGAATTCCGTTAAAACAATAGATGATTTGTCCGACATCGATGTTTGATGATAATAAAAATTTATTTGTTTTTATTTTTTATTAAATGATATGATTAAATAAAGGTATAAAAATAATTACAATTGTTTCAATTTCCTAATAATACATACACATATTACTCTAAAATTTAAAATTATGGTTAGATTAAAAAAATAATAAATAATATATATATATATATATATATATACAAATAGAAATAAATATAGATTTATATTATATATATATATTTATATATATTTATAATATATATATATATATATATATATATATAATATAATAATATACAAATAGAAGATAAATGATAGATTATATTCCTAATCGCTCGAAATAAAAAAACGAGTTCTCTCGACGACATCGTTGGGATTCATCTCCTGGTGGGTGAAATTAAAGTGGATTGCCCTCCCCATAAAAAATTTTTCAAAGCAGTCACGATCTGCGTATTTGTATGAGGGAAGTTCTTCGTCAAATATTGCCTTTGTCGAATACTTTTTCAAAACAAACATTTGAGGCAAATCTTTATAATTTTCGTCGACCTCGTGAATCATTTCTCGGAATTCTTTTCTTTTCTTATTTTTATCTTCCTCATCAATGAAGGGGGATGAAAATAGCGTTTCGCTACATGATCGTAATGCAAAATTTAATGATGTAATTCTTAGAGAATCCACCGCGTATCTCATGGTCATCAAATTTGATAAACTATTTTCAAGAATTTTATTGTGATCGCTGTTGTTGTTCACATTTACCTCCGGTTTCACATTCTTGTAGTCGTATATTATCGGATGTGAAACCGGGAACTTTAATTTCGGTTGTTCTTTCTCCTTTTTAATGCCTGTTTGATGAACATCGCTTTTAAATTTCTTAGTATTATTTTCCTCCAGAGGTAATTCGAATCCTCCACAGGTAACGTAATCACGTATAATCAGATCATTAACAATTGTCTGAAAATGGGAAAATGAGTCCCGATTGAAGCAAATATCGTCCAACTCGAAACCGATATACTTTTTACAAAGAATAATAGCTAATAAAGCAATATCCCCAATGTTGTCGACCCGATAATGATTTATGCTTACTTTTTTTATAGTAATCAGACTATTAAGGGGTGAATTTGCTAAATTATCTCGCAGTTTTTGCTGATACTGCCGCTGCTGTTGTTCATTTTCATACCCTTTCTTTTTCTCTTTTATATTTATTTCCGGATAATGGGTATCGAAAAATCGTTCACAAACTGCGTGCATCTCATCAATTGAAAGTCCAGAACTTGCTTCAAAATAATTACCTATAATAAAAGA